>CAVNYN010202598.1:0-34728 GCA_963692815.1 Nyctanthes arbor-tristis | reverse complement strand
ATTTCAATTTCAACTTTGCTTCCCCGGCAATGAAAACTGATTCAAGTGGCAAATGGCTAATAAGACGCTGGATATTGGCGTCAAAATAATTCAGACGTTGGAAATTTCGGTTACACAGGGCGGAGTCATGGATTTGACGTGTGTCACGGGTCGTACATATGCATAATAACGTATCTACATGGGTAAAATAAAATTTCTATGGAAATTGTAAACCATTTCAAAAAATAAATAAATAAGAATAAGAGAGAATTGTAAAAGGTAAAATTTATCACTCGCGATACATCTGAAGGGATTATCCCGTCATATATACACGTGACAGGTTATAATTAGACATCTCACATGTGGCTTGTCCTATGTGAGCTGTTCCACGCATAAGTTATCTAATTATAACCGGATGATCAACACAACTGCTTTTTTTAACATAAAAATCACTTTTTATAATAGCATTTAAAAAAAATGCCCCTAAATTAACAGTAATTGCAGAAATACTATTTTCTATTTCAAAACTACCATAAACCAATTTTAATTAAAATTCAATTTTTTATTAATTATTATTTTTATTAATTATTATAATTATAATAATTAAAAATGTTAAGGAACTTCCGGGAAGTTTTGTTACAAAACTTCTCATCCCATGTGACGTGTATGGATGCGATGGGAAGTTTTGTAACAAAACTTCTCGCAAGTTCCTTAACATTACTATTATAATAATTGCTTAAATATAATTTTTTCTAATAAAAAATAGTATTTTTATATACTGCCAACAACCTTTTCAACTCAGGAACCGCCGTCAACTACCAACACTGTCACGCCACAAGCACAGTAACAATGTTACCAATAATAAAACAAATGCTACCATCCAAAAAATAGGTGTGTTTAGTAAATTTGTCAATAAAAAAATATGTGTGTTTAGTGTAGTCGACGCCACTGCTTTCAAAAATTCATAATGAGATGGTAACAAACCAGATAAAATGGTAACAAAATAATAAAATATAGGGAAATAACAAAACGAGAATGGTAACATAGGAAAATATAAAAAAAAAATCAATTGGAAGATGGTAACAACCCGATTAATGGTAAACATAGGAAAATAAACAAAAAAAAAGGCAACCGGAAGATGGTAATAATCCCGATAGATGTTAACAAAATTAAAAAAAAAAAAAACAGATAAAATGACTAACTAGGGTTTCAGCGGCCAAGTATAGAAATTCCAAAAAGAAAAAAAAAACCAAAGATGTAGACTTAGCTGTCAGAAAATGTTCCGACGGCAACACCAAACAGGAGCGTCGCCGTTGCAGTGTCTCTCAGACTCCGCAGTAGCGACTGCGGACTGCTATTCGTAGTTAAACAGCAGTGCCGCTACTGCGCCTCTCAGACGTCGGCGCAATTGCTGACTGCTGCGAACAGCGGCAATCACCACTGCTGCTGTTCGCACGCGCTGCCGCCATCAGTCATTGCAATGTCTGTTGCGGCAGCCGCGAGGTGGTGGTGGAGATGTGACAGGTTGGCGTGCTGAGGCGGGCAGTGGCCGCGGTCGTGGCGTTGATGGCAGTGGCGGCGACGATGATTGGTTTGGGATGCAACTGGGGTTTTATATGTGTATATATATTGATGAAATCTAACATGATAAATAAATATAAACTAATAATAAAATTTAAATTAATAATACTTTTAATTATTATAAAAAATAATAAAAATAAATGAAGAATATGAAAATACAGAAAAATGAAAAAAAAAAGAGAAAATGGAGTAGCATAAATGCAATTTAAAAGGGTAAAATGGTAATTTTCTGTTGATATAAAAATAACAGAAGACGTACAATCTTTAATTTCCTCCTCTTTTTTTGGGAGGGAAAATATGTTACTGGGTGGGATCGGGCCCATTTATTAATTAATGGGCCATATAACGCTGCCCACTAGGTCCATATAAAGCTTGTAATGGCTTAGTGGACCGTAGTTTGTGGGCATTCGGCCGATCAAGTTTTTAAAGAGATGATAAATTAGCCCATTAAGCTCCTAATGGTGGACCACTACTGATGACTTCAAGTGGGCAAAGATCTCGAGTGCCCCATCCTAATAGGCCGTCACCTGTGGTCCATTAAAAGGCTTTTGTTAAGCCTATTGATTTATGGACCATTAATCTTTTGAGGGGACATAGCAAGAGGCACCGGCCTATAAGATTTAAATGGGCCAAGGTTGCCCATAATCTTAATAGACAAAAGCTTTATGGGCCTTAAAGCAGCGTTCTATAGTTCGTTCTACAGTCCATTAATTGCTAAATGGGCAGCGTATTCTACCCAGTAAATGTATAATGGGCCAAGTGCTCCCTCACGTGGATATTAAGCCCTACACGAATGCACACTTGTGTGGGCATGTCTATTATTATTATTATTATTATTATTATTATTATTATTATTATTATTATTATTACAAATAATACTGCTACTGCTACTGCTGCTACTACAACAACAACAACAAATGGATTGTAGAAGAGGGCTTCAACCCCTTGACCAAGTATTTGAAAATTAATTAGAATCTCATTAGATTACATGGACGGTAGATAATGGAAGAGACGCCCAAAAAAGAGAGGAGGTAGGTCCCATACTTTATAAAATTGTTCTTTTTGTTATAAATTATTTAATTATATTGTGAATGACTACTCTACCCTTAAAACTTTAAATTTGTACATATAAAAAGGCGTCTTTGGTTATCATAATGTATACAGAATTCTTGAGTTTTCTCTATATTATTTTCTCTCTGTTTTCTCGTATTTTTCGTTCTAATTCATAACACGTTATTAGCACGAACCGTTATTAATTTCTTTTCTTTATCTTCTTTAGATATGATTTTCTTTTCTTCTTTTTCCCCTCTTCTATCGAGAGTATTGGTGGTTTCATTATCCTTTTTCCATAGTCATATGAACACTATATCATGCGTGGTTGTGATTAATTATTTTCTTTCATTATGTAAACCATGCTCAAAGAATTTTATTATTAGATAATTAATTTATATGTCGTCTTAGTTGGAATCTTCTATCAATTTTAGTAGTTAGATGATTTTCAATTTGAATGATCTACCAATTTAATGGTAAGATTATTCTGAATTTAACAATGAGATAGTTTGTCAATTTAGTGATAAGATTATCTTCAAATTTGTATTATCATTGTGTAAGAATTAAAATGATCGTCTTTTTTACTTTTGTCACGTATATGACTTGATCTCAAAAATTAATTTGAGTCACAAATTTTTATGTGCATATATAGGGATGGAAAGCTAAAATTCAATTCAATGAATTTTTGGTATTTTATTTACAATGAAAAGGAGATCATGAATTATCTCTTAATTGATTACTTTCTTGAAATAATTGTGGCGGTCTATTATGGATGAATGTGAATATGAAAGCCACTATTTACCTCTTCTTTATCATACTTTATTATATTATAGCCACGATAGGATAAAACTTATATAGATCTATGCATCGTAATTGATACGTTATTCATTGAATTAAGTTTTGAATTTCTCATGATAGGTTATAATTAACATATTGATATTTATGGGGATGTAGCATTCTATCACATTAATAATCTTGAAGATTATTATGTATAAATTCCTGAAGAATTACAAATTTCCCTTGATATTAAATATTCTTGAAGAATATATGTATATAAATAATAATATTAAAGGAGTCTTCAGATATGTCAAGAATTATGATATGATAAATAAACATAATTTGTTTCCTTATAGACAATTGGATAAAATATTTGATAAGATATTTGTTGTGATTAGTGAAAAGTTACAACTTTATCTCTCACTAAAATATTCTAAAAAAATTTAATTTACTTCTGAAAAATAAGATATAATGAGATTTACTGTTAATTGTTGTTTTTTGAAGAAACAACCAATATTCGATATTCTACAAGAATATAGTAATTTCTACTCCTGAAGAAGTATTATTCTTATTATTGTTTATTATTATGTTTTTTTGTGTTTTATTAAATACTCTTTTATTCTAATTGTTATTATATTAATCAGTAACCATATAATTTGTTTGTTATATGTGTATATTACTTCTTGTTAAATATATATAATACTGTATTATATGTTGTTGCTCTTGAAATAGTACAACCAGTTATAATATTTCTGCAGAAAATTACTTGTACATCAAGGGTAATTCATACTAGATATAGTTATTAATTTACATGGCTTCAGTATTTTAAACTATTACTCCTGAAGTAATAATAGTCTAAATAAATTTCAAAAAGAGCAATATATGATGCTCTTGAAGTTGTACAATTTATTGTTATATTTCAGTTAAATATTATTTATTTTTGGAGAAAAAATATAAAAGATCTATACTGAATATTTCTAAAGAATATTTAGTTATTGTTCCGGAAGTAACATTGTTTTAAATCAGTACTAATTAATAATGAAAAGTTGATATTGCTCATGTAGAGCGTGTCATTGTATGATTTAAATTTAGTGAAAGAATTTAATGATTGTTCTTGAAGAATCACATTAGCACTAGTATTATAAGATAATATTATTTGTTCAAGAAGAACAAATTGTTACAAATTTTAATATTCTAAAAGAATATTGAACTATTCTAGTAGCAGTAGTCGACTAAATTATTAAGTATAAAATATATTATCCATGGAGAGCATATATCTATGCAAATTTAAATTTAATATTAAAATTCATTACTACTTCAGAAAGTAGCAGCAATTTAGATTGAGTATACTCCTAAAGAGCAAATTTTGTATAAATTATATCTAGTAAATCTTGGGAGTTACTATTGAAGATCTCTTATGAAATCCAGAAGATTTCATTTAAATCTAAACTCCAAATCGGTTTTTTCTATGTGAATTATGAACAAAAGTTTTTATGATTTTGAATTCTATATAAGTTTTTACTAATTACTTTCCTTTCATTGTCACTCATCTCATGCACCGACAGAGTTAATGAGTGGGTTTATGAAAGGAAATTCATATGCTCTTACCATATTATTGGTGATGTTTATTTTAGATAATTAGTTATATTGAGATATCTAAATTATTATTGATTGTATTTTCTTATGAATTACTGCCTTTAGAATTCTAGTAATAATCTAGAACATTACTATATTGGATTTTGTTGCATCTTGAATAAAAATAATTATGTCCCCATTATTGTGGTTTATTCAAAAAAAGAAAGGAAAAATATTTCAAATTCATTAATAATCTGGAAGATTATTATGATTTTTGTAGAGGAATATTCACAATTATATATCATATTCTAGAAGAATATAGTTAGCTCTAGAAGAGCCATAAAACATGTAATCCATTAGATTTCTTGAAGAAATATTATAAATATAATATTCTACTTGAATATGTTGCGCTCTCTAAGAGCAAAATATGTGCGATTAATTATTGTGTTTTGATAGACAGATGTACAATACATTGATATTCCAATTGAATATTACATATCATCAAAGTGAAAAACTATTATACCTAGTATTTTAATGATTTTTTTATTACAGTTTAAATAATGTTGAAGAATATTAGACTATTGCTCTTGAAGAAGTAATAGCTTAACTAGATTGATATTACTCCATAAGAGTAGATTTACATGAATCTAAATTGAAATAGTAATTTATTACTCTTGACAAATGAGATTGTTACGAATATTCTCTAAGAATATAGAATCCTAATGATTCTAGAATTTCAGGTGATTCGATATTCATAAAATTTATATTTGAAATCTTGAAGATTTCATGAATATATCTTGCAGAAGAATATTTTATTGTACTTGTAGTACAAATTTCAAAAAATATCACAAGTAATCTTATATCATAAATATATAGTGATATTTTCCTAATTGAATTCTGGCAAAAATCCTAAAGATATCATATTAAAGATTTATAGACAATCATATAAAATCTAGTAGATTTTATTAAATATATTGAACTATAAGTTCAATTTTTATTTGAACATTCTTATTAAATTGGAAGTTTTTTATTTGGCATGACTAACTCGACCATCCTAGTTTTTTTATAATGAAAATATTGGGAATCATTTGAAGAATTAAAAGTTCTTAAATTTTATGTATAACTTGTTTTGAAGGCAAATTGATTACAAAAATAACACTAGCTAAATTTGGAACTAAGTTTTCAAATGATCTAGGAAATATTTAGGGGTGAACCATGGGCCCACTCACCCTCCATGTAGACCATCTAGATATTTATAATTTAGATCTACTAAAGATCACATGTGCTATATTACTCATAACATGAGGTTTATAAGATTATTTGCTTATATTGATTGATTATAAGTAAAGTTCTAGTTATAAAATAAAGGCATTTATGTCTTACTAGTAAACTTATCCCAAAAATTATTAATGATTTATATTTTGGTTGGGATACTTGTTTGCCTATAGTGTAGCAAAACCATTAGATATGCCTCAAGTTATTTGCTACACTATTTAATGAGAACAATTATTTGTGGTTGAGTGGAATCAACATTTCATAAGTAGCATCGATATTCCCAACATATTTGCTAAATATAAATGTGATACCCTCTTTATAGTTGACTTACAGTCAGAAGCCTCTATTTACTAAAGGTTATATATGCGATTTATATGTAATCGCGCCACCACAAAATTGAAATGAATATTTTTGAATACTGAGAATACATGTTTATGTTTGTAACCTTTACATAACATTTATTTTTCATCCTCAAAAGATGATCTGTTACGACATGATTTGTCGATTGTTGCTTCATTCACTAAGTATTCTCAGCATTAGAGGGAGAAATTGATAGTTGGTAATAAATATATGAAATGCGTATTTATAGTCCTCACATAGTGCAATACAAACTTGAAGTTTGCAAGATAGTTTGCATTTCAGATTACTGAATGTACAGTTACCAATATTGTATGCAATTAAGTGCTCCAATTTAGATTGATATAATAAATTCCTATAAGAGGATTTTAGATATTAATAGCATGCTTGAAGCATGAAAATGATCGATTCCAAAACAAATATCTTTGAAAAAGATATGGATCAAATATTGATAATGGTCATATTGAGGCATAATACTCTAAAAGAGTATATGGATATAACTAATCACAAAACCCTTGAAGTGGTTCAGGTACCTGAAAGTAGTAAAATAAAAGAGATATCAAAGTGTTATATCTACACTGAGAATCAAATAGAACCGATAAGAAATAGTTGTCGACAATAAATAAATATTAATGAGCTCAATAATTGCGAGGATGGTGAATTAATCTTTCATAAAAAATTTAATGACATTGAATATTGGCCAAAACATAAGGATGCAATCCAGTAGAGTGCTATATGTCAAGACCAACAGTCAAGTCATTTGAAAATATATATCATGTCAATAAAATATCAATAGGTACTTATGTGAAAGTATCATTAAATATGTAGTGGTACAATTGAAATATAATATTGTGTCCAATTGGCAATATATGAAAATATCATAAATATGACATAATACTTGAAGGATTTGATATATATGAAGCATATAACGAACCGAAAGTTCTTGTACAGATTGCCAATATAGATAAGAAAGATACGCGTTGTATTTTTTCCTTGACTAAAGTTTTATTCCATTGGGTTTTCCTAGCAAGGTTTTTAATGAAACAACTTTAACGGCGTACCAAAGAATAATGTATTTTTCTGTCACTTGGATTTTTTCCCACAAGGTTTTTTTCCATTGTAAGTCTTGAAGAACATTGAAGATTTGACGAAATAATTCAATACGTGAGGGTCATTATTGAACAAATTCAGAGGGAGCAGCTGTACTTTTTTTCCTTCTACCACTTTTTATCCCATTGGGATTTTCTGACAAAGTTTTAATGAGTCAGCATCTTGGATGCTATAAAATTTCTTCAGAATCAATTGCATTCTTTTTTTCCTTAGTTTGGTAGTGTTTTTCTCCTATTGGGTTTTTCTCCAAACAATGTTTTTAATTAGGCAATTGTTGTATAGATTAGTCATTCAAAGGGGAGTGTTATAAATTATTTAATTATATTGTGAATGACTGCTCTACCCCAAAAACCTTATACTTGTACCTATAAATAAGCGTCTTTAGTTCTCATAATATATACAGAATTCTTGAGTTTTCTCTCTATTATTTTCTCTCTGTTTTCTCATATTTTTCGTTTTAATTCATAACACTTTTTAAGTTTTCATTTTTCTTTAATCATTTTTATCTCATGTGCTACACTTTTGCTTCATTGCTTCCCACGTCACATCCAAAATCGCACATTCAACCTCACAATTTTCACTACTATTTTATTGCTATTTTTGACTCGTTATTACTTTTTCTGCTCTTCATTCCTTTCTTTTTTTTCCCACACATATTTGTATTTATCTTCAATTATTCGTTGTCCCTTTGTACAAACAAAGATTGACTTGATTCGATGCATTTGCACCATACAGTTCGATAATCATTGCTAGCTTTGAGAATATTCAAGTACTCCACTATTTGAGAATTTGAAAATCATTGTTAACTAACCATATTTTGGTCAAAGACCTCAGTACAACAGAAGGATAACTCACCTCCCTAAGGGAGCCGACCAACATGAAATGCTTTCTACAAACAAATGGCACTCGCGATCCCCTAATGTGCAATCTTCAGCACCTTGGAATACTTTTTGTGTAGGGCTGTAATGTAGTGAACAGTATAAATAACCGTACTAAACAAAATGAACTTTCTTTAAACATAAAAAAACTCGGAATGTTTGTCCAATTTGATAACTATGGTTATCTACAGTACACAGTACAATAGGAGAGACTATGCCTATGAAGAATCACTAGTTTACAACAAGAGAAAGTAACAAACGTCATATTGAAGTCCAAATGAGTCAAGAAAATGGACGTGGTAATAAATTGCAGTCAACTAAGGACACCTTTCCCGGATCAGTTAAAAACAAAGCAATAATATTTGCCACGACAGAAATTTCCCAACGCAGCAGCAAATTCATGTCACACAATAATGTATGGTCCATGGAGAATTCCCCGTTCCAGCTTCTTGGGAATCGCTTGGTAATGCCATGATTAGCACTGGGTTAGGATCTCAGCACCATTGTTGGTTATTAAGATAGTATGTTCAAATTGAGCTGACAGGCTTCCATCCTCTGTGACAACAGTCCAATTATCATCCCACATTATTGGGTTAATGCTGCCAATTGTCAGCATTGGTTCTGCATGGCGATAAAAAGGTTTCATCATTGATCTAATGAACAAAAGATGAAGGCCAAGAGATAGTGATAAAACTTTTACCCCTAGAATATCATGCTACTGAATAGTATAAAATTAACAAAGTACAGCAATGAAGTCGGTCATTTCGGTTCTGATTATAGATGGAGAACAATTTACTGCAACTGACTTCTTGATCATTCATCGTATTGGTTTATACAAGTGGTTGGTTCTAGAAATCAGCATATCATTCACTTAGAGTCCCAGGGAAAGTTATATGATGGTGCAAACGAATAGGGTAATTGTGTCCATGAAACAGCACCAGACAGTTTCTAATACTCGTATCTTTCTTATTAGACCATATAGATGCACCTTCAGTATAAGGACCTATATGGAATCAAATATTTAAAATCTCGTAGACTGGCGGATTTGTACATCACCAGCATCATCATATATACTCCATTAATGATAAAAGAAGACTAGAGAATTTACCAATTGTGAAGGTCTGGTTCAGCACCACGCGCCAGATCGGAAGATTATTTCCTATAAAAACCAACATCAAAAAAATAAAAATGTGCACAAATCAGACAACCTATTAGGGACTTGATAAAAAGAAAAGCGGGATGCTTGAGCAAGGGAAGTAAATTAGAAGTATATACATGGGTGCATGACATAAATGTTGATTTTCTACGTCAGTCATGCTATGTGCACACAATGGTCAATGGTTTACACAATTTACACTTCGCAAGAATCCATTTTTGCACCCATCGCATCATAGACAAAATCAACTACGACAGTTGTGTCACATCAAGATGTGTCATTTGGTCATTCCATACGTCCAAGTGGCTTTTCCTTTCTAATTTTTCTCAACTTCAGAGGAGCATAGGCACACAGATCTAGAAATTTTTTTAACACGGACTGCAATTAAAATAAATAAATAATTCCGCCCAAGGTCCGATCTAAAAAAAATCCACAGAAGTTTTGAAACACCACCCCTTTGTTCCGTCCATGGGAGCGTACGGAGTTTTATCCAGCCTGCCAATATCATACGACCGCATCGTTATGTAAAATGATGCAATATCAAAATTACCAAGAACTCCTTTGTGGTTTCCATCATGTGATTGGAAAGTGAGTCTACTGGTTTTCAAGAACTTCAGAACAATTAAAGCTTGTTCACTGTAACTTCACTTTTCTAGAAAGAGATTTTTAAGGAGGATGCGTGGTGGAGAAACAAGAGAGATCATGGGGAAATGTAAAAAAATATATTTTTATGTGATTGGTATTAATGTTTGACTTGTTGACCAGATTTTAATTGAAATCAGAAAAGAACAAGCCCTTAAACAAATGAAAATTTGACTTTCATAGAAGAAAATACAAAGAGATGTCCATGGCTAAAATGGACAGTATTCCTCTGAAATGAAGCATCCAATTGACAGGCAGCGGAGTGAATATGGGAAAAACAAAAAGAACATACAAGATAATTTTACCAGAAATCTATCCCATTTGAGAAAACCCAACAGTTCACAAGGTTGGTGACAAGTCCAAGCACCAAATGGAGAAAGACATAGAAAACTTGAAAGTGAAAAGAGTATCGAGAAGCCTTAACAGTCGCTTCAAGTACAAGCACATATCCTCCCATAAGCAAATGAAGTGCTTAGAGGTTTTACCTATACTTTACTCGGGTCTTGTACGCCTCATAGGTAATCAGGTTGTTACTATTAAGAGAAATCTATCGCTCGGTCAATAAATTATATATGCACACAACACAGTTAAAAAAATGAATAAAGTAATACAGTCTCATGAAGACAAGGATTTTGAGGATACAGAATGTGAACTTAAGTTGTGGAATTTACTGTAATGCAGAATAACAGGATCGCTGTGGAAAACCCTTCCAACTCCATGGCCAACGAACTGTTGGACAACCCCATAACGTTGTGTATCTGCATGGCCACTTCACAGAGAACATCTATATTAAGTACTGATCCTGTAAAGAATCTCACAGCTGCATAGATGTGAAAACTGTAATGCCGTGATGAATTGAAAACTAGTAAACTAGAAAAGATTCCCATCGTTTTATGGTTTAAATGGACCAATATACAACGATGACCCCTTAGAATAAACATGAACCAGTAGAATGAAAAATGTACATCATATTTATGTATAAGTTAGCATATCTCTGTTCTGGTCTTTGTGAACATGTTTCAATTCTAGAATGCATGTTAAACAACTTACACAAGAAACAAAAATCACATATTTAAACCAAAAGAAGAAAAATAAGATAATGTTTACAATGGAGAAATAAAGACTACTAAGAACATATCATGTTTAATTAAGGGAACTTGGAAAACTAGTAAAAGATGACTTACTGTATTGTCTTGCCGATTTTGTTCAATTCCACGCCAGGTGCACATATTGATATTGCCCTCTCAAGGCATTCTTTGGTTACCTAAAGCAAGACACAAATTACACCAACGAGATGATAAATTATTGGCAAGTTGAACTGCATAGAGACAAACTTCTAGAGATCAAATAGGGCCAAATTATTTTGACACATTAACGCCAAATAGTATAGAAGACCTGATGTACTCTACAAGCAACGTAGAACACAGGAATGCAAGTAGAAAATACGTCCTCTTAAAAATGGGGGAAGCTTATCTAAGTCTACTGTCCATGAAATGGTGAATTATCTCCATGAAGGAAAAGTTCCTTTTATATTTTCTAGACAGAGGGTTCATTCAATAAATTATAACCAAAAGGGAAATGCATAATGGAGTTTATCAAGGGCTGCAGCTACCAGAAAAGCATACCTTCACCAATTTTCTGGCTTCCTCATCAACATCTTCAACAAAATATGTTGCTGATGTATCACCATGATAACCCTGCACATGTTGAACAGTCAATACTTAATTGATTGTCAATCAATTAAGAGAAACAGAGTATCTCAAATAACATAGTCTAATACAGCGACTTGCTATTATTGCCAGAGAAGGCCACTCCAACATCAGAGCATCTCGTTTCCAATTAAGTAGAAGGCAATTTATCATATAAGTACTTACTACATTTTATCTTTCATCAAATTCTAATTTGTCTAAGAATATAGCCAATAATCATGATAGAAAATGGAAACATTGATTAGATAAATTACTTAAGGTCATGATCACCACACTGCTATTATAATGTATCAGGAAGTTGTTTGTGTGTTCCCAATGAAATCATCAATTCCGTCCATCTTGCAGCAGATATGAATCTGTAGGTAACTTCTATTTTTAAGAGAAAAATAAAAAATATAAAAGACCTATCATATTTTACCCCCATAATTCCTATGCATCCCCATTTTAGTTGAGGTGCCGGATACAGCATGGATGAGATGCAACTTTAAAGTACTGACTGATAGAAACTGCTTACGTTGAGATAGACTGTAACGTCAATATTGACAATATCACCATCCTGCCAAGATGACGTATACCAGAGATCTTACGAGTTGTGAATATATGAAAAACATAGAAGACAAAAGATCAAATAACAAGATCTCATAAAACAAACCTCAAGTGCACGTGAATCTGGGATTCCATGGCAAATGCACTCATTTACAGATGTGCATACACTCTTTGGGAACCCACCATAACCAAGAGGAGAGGGATATGCTCCATTGTCGATGATCATTTGATGCACTGCTTGATCAATTTCATCGGTTGTGATGCCTGGCTGCCAATAGAAGGAAATAATTAAGTGAATCTCAGAATACCATAGACATGTTATACTCAATGCAAGCTTGTCTAGATAGAACAAAAGGTTTTCAGCAACAATAACAACAATGAAATACAAACAATAACTTTTTACAAAGTCTTGAGCAAATTAATCTCACAGACGGAGAATAACAGCAACTCAGTTTGGATGACAAGATGCAATATAATGAACCACCAATTATGGGCCTACTCTTCAGAATAAATTAGGTTTCCGTAAAGGGGGCTACAGCTACCCCGTAAGTGGTGACAGTATGTAGTGGAGCTAAAAATTGTAATTAGCGTTGATACTTTGTATTATAAAAGACGAGTCAGAAGAAATTATCAGAAATTCACCTTGACTAATGTCCCAGCATACTTAAGAACTTCTGCAGCAAGCTTTCCTGAAGCTCGCATGCATTCTATCCCTTTCTCATCATGCACCTCGGGTCCACTTGCAATGCCAGGTGGTTTCCTAGATTTTACATAGGGAGGCTTTGGTATGTGATCAGGTACAGGCCGACGAGGAGACACTTTCCCCCGCCTTAAACGTTTACGGCTGCTATTAGGCAATTCTTCTATAGTTCTGCGAGTGTTAGTAGAAAATCAAGAATAGATACATGCAAACAATAAGTGAAACAATGACAAATATTTTAAGACGCATGCAAAAAAAAAAAAAAAAAAACAAATGCAGACTGACAGGTGCAGGTGGCATGTTAAACTCAATATTAGATTTCAGTTATAAAGATTTGCCATAAAGATGTTACACATGGAAATATTGAACCTGAGAGGCCTTCCAGGCAGTTTCCTAGCAATTAGCCACAGCAGTTCAAAGAGTGCAAAAGAACATCAAAAGATTCAGACCTTGTCATCAAAAGATTCAGACCTTGTCCAGATCTTGGAAATATGGAGTCTTCCTCATGTAAGAAATTTTAATTTTAGTTTATCAGTTGGTAGCATATTTTGGCTGTTGAGAATGTGATGCAGTGCAAAATAAAACCTTTAGACTTTTCTATCTATATTAGTCAAAATCAGTATTGAAACAAATTTATATTTATTTCAATGTAATAGAAGACTGTTTTAATTTCTGTCCCTAGTTGAATATATGTTTAACTATAGGAAACTGGAAAAGTGCTTTCAAGCTGTGCTAAATGCTATCATTTATGAGGGTTTTACATTCTGAATATTATATGCAATTTGTCACACAGATACATGCTCCTTTGGTGATATACAACATAATACATTGATGAGAGTCAATCCAAACCAAAGTAGTATGACCTAAACATTTTATTCTACCGGAATCTGGATTAAGCACAATACTTCAACCAGTTACTCATCAGCTTTCTAATCTGCCTCAAAGTACAAAAAGCAACCAAGTGTTATATACCAATTTTTCTTGTGGATTAATCAGTCTAATAGCTAAACGCTTAACAAGCTAAGTTCTCTTTAGCTTAAACATACTAACAAGCTAGGGAACTGTTTAGAGCCTCTTAAGGGCCCTCTTCTGGGACGCATCATCATTACCCAGTCTATGAGCCCTCAATGACAAGGATCAGAGAGAGAGAGAGAGAGAGCATGGTTGGAAATGAATGTTGAGTACGGCTCTCTCTCTCTCTCTCTCTCTCTCTCTCCCTCCCCCCGCCCCCCTCTCAAAACACCATTAGAACTTCAGTATGGTTTTTAGGCCTCCACCTACGTTCCTTTTTCTTTTTTTTTTTTTTTTTTGAGTGGGGGTGGAGTACCCTACCATTTTATTGTATTAAAAAACAATTACATCTTGGGGAAGGAAACACATGTGCCTTACTTCCCAATGAAAGAACAAATTTGAACTAACCTAACTAATTTACTTGCCATGTTGCAGATTAATCCAGGTTAGAGGTGAAAATTTTGTTTGATGATGTAAAGAGTATCCAAAACAAGATTCCAGACTTTACATGAAAGACATGAAACTAAGTCGATGATAGTGACAAACTGCAATGCGATAAACTGATCATCAGGAGTTGGGAGTGTGAACACTTTATATCACCAAAGACCATGCAGTAGTACTGTAAGATGTGATAGAGTGGAAGTGGACAAATACAAGCAAGTGAAACTATGCTAGTGAATAGGATATGCTTAGGGGGAACTGTGCAGATACCATACCTTCTGTTGAACGATAAATTTGTTAAACCAGAAAACGTTCTTGAGCATAGCATTGGCACATGGTTTCTACCTGTTTAAAAGCATAGAAAAGTATACGAAGATCAACTTATAAAATATATCGGTAAAGTGGAGCTTAATTTGAGAAGGTCATTCACATAAACGAATAGGTATAAATGATGCATTTATCAATCCCAATCAAACTCGAATTGATCATTCAGCTACACTAGTTGCAAAACCCCAGCTTCATATGCTTCAAGAAGAACCATATCAATTAACGTTTAAGTTGGAATATTAACGTCTCAAGTACATACTCACACAATTAAATATGCACTGATAAGTATAGGAAATCGTAAGTAAAACTCCAGCGTATCGGAAGAGTTGATGAAGGTTATGTATTGGAGTTGATTGACTGAAGCCGCAATCTCCCAAAAATGACGAGATAATGCGAGGTGGAATCGTAGAGCTCGCCACCATCTCTCCTTATCCGCAGTCGATGGTGCTCGTCCGGATTATTTTCAGCTAAAGTCGCTCAACTGCTCAACCTACTGTTGTTGGAAACGCGAGTTTAGCACTGTGAGGTTACCTCAACTGGTGGGCTCTAAAGTCGACCCTAAGAAGGCGACCTTGGGGAGCCCAAATGGAACCAATTAAGCCCATTATAAAAACTCGGCCGAACTATGTTTTAAGCCCGACCCGACAAACATTATTTCCAATTCATTCAGCCCATGTTATCCTTCCAGAAATGGAATAGAAATAGAATTATATTATTATTATTATTATAAAAACATAAAATGAATAATGCTAAATAACACAAATGATTTTGAGCATCAACTTAAGTGACAATAAAAATTGACAAAGGGTGCGTCTTAGTGGTAGTCAAGGCCATCCCCTTATGATTCTTTTTTCCATTTTTCAATTTTGAATTCAAGTCTTGAGTTATAATTACACTTTTACGATCTCCATCTTGCCCTTCCTCCATGTTCAGCCAAATGGTTAAGCATAAATTGACCAATTTTTAATGCCATTTGGGTTGTTGTATTGTAAGTTATTTGAATTATATTTTACATCGTATTTATATATATGAAATGAAATGAAACGTAGTTTAACTTTGTTTACGCAATGTATTTTCATCAAATTTGGAAACTAACACTAATGTGATCAAACTCTATTGTATAGTGGGTACTCGAAAGGACCCTAACTTTGAAAAGAGACCCCTAAACGATGTAGGATGAGATTTGTAGCGGTGGGAATGTAACCGATTTCACCAGCAGACAAAGAGCCCAATTAGACCAGGTGACCCGTCCTTTTCAATCTTCCCATCTCCCGGAAGCGTTTTGGAATCCAAAGTCGTCAGGCTAACTCCTGACTGTACACTGGGCCTTGGCCCATTTGTGGGCCCATTAAACTATAGTCTAGTTATTTTGCTGTCTTTTTTTTTTTTGCCCCCTCTTTTTAAATTTAATTCTTCAGCTGATAGAGCAAACAATCTAATGTCGGGACATTCCATCCGAGACAAAACTGGAACAAGGGTTAATAAATAGAAACCCTTCTAATAAATTGGTTAATCAGCTTTTTTACGTACAAATGATAGTCTCAAAATTAAAATCTCATTATATAGGCTGAGAGAATTAAAAATATTGGATCGTTAGAAACCGAAATGTTTACAAGTATTGCAATATCCGAATATCATTACTTTATCATTGGAATAGTTCTTTTTCAACGTTTGCCGATGATGGTGAAGGGTTGGCGACTATTACACACTATGTTATACAATAAATTTCACTTTCTCATTGATGTAGCGCATGCCTCATCATCATCACATGCTTTAAAAAAAAAATTAGTCAAATTTAATTTAGAGCCTGTTTGGTTAGATTTATAAAGTCAATTTATAAAGAGAATTTATAAAGAGTGAAAATGAGTGGTGAACATTTAATTAAAGTTTAAAATGTGTGGTGATTGTTGAGTAATTGTCAAATCAATAATAGGTGAATTTATAAATGAAAAAATAAACTATTGTGACATGTCTTGTTCTAAAATTTTTCGTGGTAAAGACAATGAAAGTCACGTTACCATCTTTAGTCCCCTACTAATTTTGTAAGATGCCTTTAATTCGATGACAATGATTGAAAATGAAGGGCACGATTTGTTGTGTAGCACTGTTGCATATGATTACCAATTTGATTTCAGGCTAGACGGGCCGCACACATTGTAATTAGAATAACGTTTTGATAATTCCCTTGGTTTAAGGGCCTTGTTTTTAGTCATTGTATTTCCCTTTTGTTTCCATCCGTAATAGATTGGTAATATATATTTCAATTATACCAGTCCAATTTACGGGACTCGTAAAACTCGGAGCATCCACAAGAAAAAGACAAAAATGTAAAGAGAGAGAGAGAGAGAGAGAGAGAGAGAGAGAGAGAGAGAGAGAATTCGAAGGAGGATAAGATAGGGGACCTTTGTGGCTAATAATTGGACCCCGCCATGGGAGGGCAACAACCTGAGGCTTTTATTTAGGTAATTTCATTTCATGGACAAATACAAGTTTGATGGTCCTCTATCTATATTAGGAATGCTACATCTTTTGTCACACTCTTCTATGTTATTGCAATTGCGTGCTAGTTTGTCTAGAGCAGGCCAGGACCATTAGCATGTGCTCACATGGCTTTTTTTATCCTCTTTCAGTTTGAGTTTTAACTTGTTACGACTACATGAATTAATTAAAGAGATACGCACGAATATATAATCTGGATAAGACTTTTTCTTATTTGACCCTTAGAAAATGAGTTAAAATACTGTCAACTTGAAGTACACAAAAAGTACATGCTTCATTAATATTCAGTTTTAAGTCAACCCAGTGTATAAACTTGAAGTAACACATGAGACAATTAGTTAGAGCAGTCTTGCATAGTTTGATCGTGGAATTATATTATAATAATTGGTTAAGCCCTTGTATTGCCTCTTAACATTTTCTCTAATAGATAGCATTATTATGCTTATCTAGCAGCTAGTAGCTAGAAAGTTATATGGTTCCTACTCTCTGAGAACTATTTTACTAACTCAACTTGCAGTCCTACTCGACATGTCTAGTGCCCATCAAATGAGGCAAGAACACCTCTACAATTGTACAATTTCCAAGTTAATGTTGCTTCATGGTATAGGAATTGACCATCGATAAGATATATATACACTTAATTCACTTGACCGGCATACCACTTGGATGGCATGCCGGTTTTATGACCTAAATTTCTCTCCGGTTCTCCGGTTTTCCATGGATATGCATGTGTATAAATAATTTGTTATACTATCGGAGATATCGGCATGTATATATGCTGAAAATGCTGAGACAAACGAGAATACAATGCATGCACAAAGACTTGGGAAAAAGAAGTAAAGAAAAGGAGTTGAATCAAGTTAGGTATTAATGCTGAAATAATGAAAAGAAACACAGTAGAAGATCCAGTTAAGATTTGAATGGGTAGGCTTTCCATAAACATAGACTGATATGAATGGTTACGATGCCTTTGGCTTGTGAAAAATGGGAGAAAAAGAAAGCAACGGGGGGCCCGAGCGCCAAATTCTTTTTCATAATTTGTCAGTTTCCTGGGCTAGAAAGATAAAATTATTTGCAAGAAAAAGAAAAGGCTTTTGCAACCGTATGGCCCAATGAAGCAATGGAAAATGGAAAACATGTCGTGGACATGGAAAATGAAATCCATTCCTCCTCACCAACAAAGTTATTCCCATATCTCATGTATGTGTATTCACCTTCATTTCAATTCTCAAGGTTAAGATTCCTTATTAATACTGACTTTTTCACTTTTTTTTGAGTTTGCTTTTCTTCTTTAGATCACATTTCTCTAAAAAATTTTCTCCTGTTTAGGTCCCATGAAATGATAGGAGATAAAGATAATCTTTTAGCCCTTTAGACCTGTAACCATATAGATACCCTGCCTTTCTCTTGGATCCACCATCCGTTTAAAGTTTGACTTCCCTCCCTCTCCCTGTTGACAAGTAGCGAAATTAACTTTTAGTATTCGATTAAGCATGTAGTATTGACACTCACACATGATATGCATAACAGTTTAATTGGTAAGTGTCATGTTTTTATCTGTCAAAGGAATCAAGTTTGGAGCCAGTAAAATTGTTTTTGTTCCTTTGTATGACTGGGATTGAGTTTTAGAATGTCTTCCACTTAACAGATCATCATTGGAATTCGATAATTAGTATGGAACAATATCATGTTTATTATATTAATAATTGAGTGGGTTAGGAATTTTAATGTTAGGACCTTAGTTTATGAAATCAAGAAGACATTATTTCTCTTGTCGTGTTATCTAACATGAAATCATATCTTTTAGAGTTCAAGGGTCGGAAAGACGGCCAACTGTAACCCCACCCAAGTAGCTAGCTATTCGAGAATATCAAAGAAAAAAACATACAGCCACGCTACTTTTTTCGATATAATGTAAATTATTGACGGACATCTACTTCTAATCCATTGTCGTTAGCGTTTTATATTTTGTACCAAAATAATAGTTATAGAGATTACATGTGGGGTTTTATTAAAATTTAAAGAAGTACAGAAGTGTGAATGTACTGATTAATTTTTGTTTTAAAATAGAATTTTTCGAATTGCTTTTTATTTTAAACTAGATATATATATATATTTATAATAATGAGCACAAAGAGTTGTATTACATGTGGGTTTTTTTTCTGCTAACGGGTTTAAAAGAATTAGGTACTTAAAGCGTGAACACATGATTTACTTGATTAACTTTTATTTTAAAGTCGAAATAGAATGTTGACTGAAACTAACATTGATATAAACACACACATATATATATGTATATTAGATCATACGCATAAAAATACCCTCTATAAAAGAAAATTTTGATTTAGAGAGACCGTGCGTCTCTATTGTGGGGACATATGGTATGTGGTGTGACTTGTGTACTAGTTTTATGAACCAACATGTGGAGTAATATCTATATAAATAAAATTAGTGGAAGGAAAGACACCATGTATAGAGGATGAAAATGAACCAATGGAAAAAAAACTGAACTTTTATTAGTGAGTGTTAATTGTCAGACCCAAAAGACTAGCTGCAAACCCAGATCGCGTCATCATTAAGTGCCATCCAATTGGGCATAACAGGACTCAACCCCAACACCTTAAAATAATCTTTAGTTTATTGTGTTCTTTAATATATATATATATATAATATATACACACACACATATATATATGATATATTACGGCCAATATCCCTAACCTCTGCATATGTTTTCACTTTGTCCTCAACCTTTAAATTTAGACCAACATACCCCAACCTTTAGAAAATTGAAGCTTCTCGTCCAAATGAATAAATTTCTTCCATTCAATGTTAGGTCTCATGTTTGGCAACTAAGTGTAATGAGATCTTATTATAATTGGAATCAGATTTCAAATTAATGCCACATAGAAGTACAAAAATGTTGTACATTTTGCATAATGACAAAGTTTGAAATTATGAATACATATTACTTTTTTGTGCTTCTAGACGATGTGAATTTCAAAATTATTTTCAATTGTAACAGGATCTCATCATAATTGGTTGCCAAACGGATCCTAACATTAAACAGAAGAAATTCATCCATTTGGGTGAACGGCGCCAATTTTCAAAAAATGATGGTCTGCTGGTACATATTTAAAAGTTAGGGACAAAAGTGCAGATGGCTACAAAAATTGGGATGTTGGCTGTAATTTACCCCATGTATGAATTCGCGTGAATGATTACAGCAAAATCCGCGAACAATCTCACATTCTCCTCGGTAATGTTCTAAAGAGGAATCTTGCTTTAATTAATCAATGGTTCTCACCTTTAATTTGAAATCATATTTCAGTTCGTTTAGTACCTAAGCAATGATTAAAGTATCGTAATTTAAAATATTAGTTGGCTTGGCGTTTTCACCTTGCTCGTACAAGTATATACCACTACAAGTTTTTTATTGCGATAACATATATATTGGAGTGACATTTGCTTTCCATTTTAAATTGATTCAATTTAGTAATTGATTGGATTGGAAAATGAAAAACGAACACCCATTAATGATATACTTGAGTTTCACTCACACTTGATCATACCAATGAAAAACCCTTAGGCTTTTTCTTAAATTAAGAACTAGCAATTAGCTTAACCTCTTTTGAGACGAAATTAGTAATATACAGTTTTTTCCCCAAGAAAAGAACATACTATATTAGCTCATAATATAAACATCTTTTTCCCAGGAAATGTGACGAATAGTTTCTATTCTATGTTTGTTTGACTTTATTTTGATTAGAGGTGTAAAGCACATGCTCGATTTATTTTCTTCAAAATAATGTACTGTGCTGGCACCCGAAACACGTCACGTCCCACCGATTAGGACCTTATATATAGCCTTTTTTCCTCACAGACAACGGATGTTCAAAAGTGAGTTGTACATAAGAGTGTTAGGCTATATGGGATTATTTTAGTTCAAATTTTCAAACAATTTCGCTCATGACCCAACATAGTCCGAACTGAAGTGAACATGTACTTCCCTTTAATTCTAATAAATGGCTGAATTAGGGAATCAAGGACCAACGTCACAGCTGTCAGCAGTACCCTACCAAAATTCAGGTCATAAAGTAGTCCGTCTAAGGTAACAAAGGTCCTAACTCTCTAGTTCAATCTCCAACATGCAGATCAATATATAGGCCGTAGAGAACTTGCAAAGGATCACCCTCGAGGTGCAAGCAACTTTTAAAGGAGGGGGGGTGTTATAGTACTAGCTGCCGATACCATAATGGTACCATCGATTATAGTACTAGCGGCTGACGTGAAAACAGACTCCACAACTTACCTGCAAGTAAAGGTAGTTAAAGCATTCACATTGGTAGTGTTAAACTAAATTGTTAATGAAGTTTTTTTTGTTAACAATTCAAAAAAGTACCTACATTGATAGTGTTAAGGAAGTTGTTAAAATAACATTTTTTGGTAAGTTGTTAACTTTGTTGTTAAAGTATTTCAACATTTTGCTAGAATTTAATGTGTTTGAAAAATTCTTATTTATTTAATAAAATTTAACCAATAACTTTTGAAAATAATGAGACATGCTTAGATTTGATTAGATTTTTGTAATTTTGTTTAACACATCTAATGTGATACTTTAACAGTTGTTAAATTAAACTTCTATGTGTGGCATTTCATAATAATTTAAAATACACTTTTTGTTTATGTGGATAGTTAAATTCAACAACATCAATTTGGATGCTAAACAAAAGGACTGGCCCTCGTAGTCATAGATGGGAGGGAGAGAACACACAATTTTTATGATTTGAAAAATTCTAGAGTTACAAGCTTATTTGATTCTCATTATTTGTCTTGAGGAAATTATAATGAGGAGAGAAGTAGAATATATATTGAAAATGTTAAAATGTTTGAAATATGTTATTGTAATTAAGCAGTTGTCAAATTCAAATGTTAAATTAGTAATATGTATAATTATAATTTGAGAGAATAAGGGGAATCAAACAAGTGGGGTTTAGTGACAAATAAATTGATGGATTGAAATGTGGGACAACCTACCAAATAAACCAGGACTCCACCACTCTCTGATCCGGTTGGATCAAAATCCCAATGGAGCATTAGCGTCATATTCATTCAAACAAAGGGACAGAATTTTAAATCCCATCAGAACGTGCACACAATAAACAACACTCTTTGCTCCATCTCTCAAGTCTGACTTAATAAAATTCTAAAAACTACTCTATTGAACTTTAATTTTTCTTGTTTCAACTCCACGTTAATATATTATTCATTTGCAAGTATTCAGGGAACTTCTACAATTCCCTGATTCAAATGTTGCGACAAAGTAAAGAATAACATTATTGTAAGAAAGTGAGATTGAAAACTGATTTGAGATACGTGCTGTAAATCGCAATAAAAGGATTCAAGGGGCAAAATAAGAACATCATACTATCCGGTAATCACATACATAGGTCCTAGTCGACATAAGTGTAAAAGAAGTCGCACTCATCCTCAATTCAAATAATGAAGGAAGTGTCACACAAACGTATCTCTACTTGTGCTTCGTCATGATACTCCAGGCAGTTTTGAAAGAGTCCCAACGCCTATAAATATATTAACAGAGCTGGCAATAGCATATAGTTTTCAAATGTTATCGGACAAGTCACTCTACAAGAGAGTGTGTCGTTAACTCATTTGTGATACTTTTATCTATTTACATACATATATATATATATATATATACATCTTGAAAAAATTATTTGTACTCAAGACGGGCGTGGAAAAATAACTGCTTCAATTAGATACACTCCTCAGATTTTCCTTTTCCCATTTCAATTTTTCCAGTAACATAAAATGAACCCTTATTCTTCTTCATATTATGTTTCTTTACTGGAATAACAACACCATAATCATTTGAAATCTCACATAATCTGATCCCGTCACAGTTTATACTATAATTAGACTTGAATGATTTGAGGCATAAGAAAAACTTTGCCAAATTTGAGAAGCATTGATATTATTACTCACCTAACAAACAGCCCCGTTATGGCCGTAAATTAAATGAGCATCCATGCCATGTCTCCCTCCCATTCTAAAACGTCACATCTAAGAACCAGTTTTTTGGCACTTTGAAAGCGTAATTTCCAGCGGATCTTCTTCTGCAAAACATGAGTGCGCCCAATGTCGCATCCACTTCTCAATCCTTGTACAGTTGCATGTATTATACCTTGTAATAATTCGGTCCACATTTTCAAATTTTCACTAGAAGAATATAAGTTGTATAGTCCGTGCAAAGCGGTACATACAGCGTAGAAATATATAAAAATTTTCTAACACTCATCTGAGTGATTTTTATCGCACCCAATATCCTTTGCGTACCTACATATATGTACGACATGTGGATGTAGACCCATGGTGTGCACGTCCAACACAGGATGTCATAAATGACACTCATATTGGTGTTAGAAAATTATTATAGAATATATAGATAAATAAAAAATAACTGGTGGGGAAATGTGTAAATAGTAATTTTTGGTTGCCCAATGATCTTCTGTCATGTATACATCTAGCGTGATAATCTTACCAGATGTATGGCGGGAGAGCGAGGCTACATTTTTTTTTTTTTTTTTAAGTTAATTCTAAATTTTAACGAAACGTGACAGAAGAAAGATCCAACGAGACATAGTAGTACCATAAGCTCTAGATTTAACCAAGGTTAACATATTTCTGCAACTTGACCGCATCATGCATCTTGAATGATCACATCGTGATTAGAAAGTATACTTGAAAAATTTTGTGTTTTCATACCACAATCCTTCGTGTGTTACCGATATTTATAATTTTTCATTACAAGCATAACGTATATGGAAATTTAGATGAATGAGACTCAAGATTATATTAGCATTTTGGAAAATATTATTTGCAGGTATTCATTCAGATAATCTTTTACAAAATGAGGTAAATTCACAATCTTACCCCGTGTATTGTTTAATTGGGGAAAATAATTTAAATATAAGACAGTGAATTTATTATATTTTGTAAAAAATTGTTTGAATGATTACTTAGAAATAGCGGGACTCTAACATTTTTTTTGGGACAAATAAACCTTGTGCAAGTCATCAAGATGGAGCAAGCAGGGCTTGAAACGATACGATTTTATTAGGTGATGATTATATCCATACTTTTAATGAGCTAATAAAATTGTACCACATCTATAATATCAGGTTTTCATATGCATTTAAAATTTTTCCATTAATTGAATCAGTTTTAACTATATATCCCATGTGATTCTCCAATGCTAACAACAATATAATTACTCAATTTATATCCACGTAATTGACAATTTTACCTAATAATTAAGGGCATTAATATGACAAGTCATCGAGTAAATTGGATGCAATATCCACAAGATAAATAATCTATTAGAATCAAAATTACCTACTTTTGGTTTTCTGAACTTTGGTTTTTAATCATTTTGACATTATGTGCGTGTGTGTGTGAACCATTTTTTTTTTTCTCTTTTGCTGGGTCAAAAAGTTCAATTTTACTGATTTATTTTTGGCAATATCCCAACAATTTCTTGTAATCTAGATTTTATAAGCTCACCTCACTCCCAAGGAAAAACAAAAATTTCTCCTTCTCAAGGAGAAAGTAGAAAAAGATGGACCAAAAAAAAGAGGACAAGATTTAGTAACGTAGTCAACTCAGTTAGAAAGAAAAGAAAAATTGGTGTTAGTAAATCTGTTCTACGTAGTCTAGCTTTGGTTCTTTTTGGTTTGGGAGGGAACAAAAATGAGAGTGGGAAAGCAAGTGAAAGAAAGAGACGAAGAGGAAAAGAAATAAAAAGAAAAAGGCCGGCTTTGGTTTTGCTTTATTGGCATCTTTTTCCATGCACATAAACGTAAAAAGGGGAAATTTTGAATAAAAGTTTGGCAGAATATTCAATTCATATACCATAAATTTCAAAATGTACTATCATATCATGTTGTGCACTCAAGTCTTGGTAAAGTTTCATGATTAACACATTTGTTATGGTTAATATACGTAGGTTAATAGTATCAATGAGACGAACAATCCACTTTGAACTTGATATGAGCCAATATATAAGAGAAAATAATAATAATAATAAAACCCACGAGATACTTTATCATGCAAAGTAATAATTACATAGTAGTTAAGCGATGCAACAATCGGCTCACGCAGTGAATTTCATTTCCGCACATTATATGAGGTAATTATAATAATAGAATTAGTGAGATACTTTATTACGTAACATAATAATTATATAGACATTAGAATGCACTTCAATTGGCTCACACATCAAATTTCAACCACACAAGACAATGAATACGTGTCAGACTTGATACTAATTTTTAGTATAGAGATTGTAATACCACAATCATTGACATACGTTATCATGTGAATTTAACTAGTTGAATCACAACAAGTTTGTTGTGATTATCTCAGACATTGGGCATTTTCTGTTCAGAATGACATGTCTAGAATTATGCTTGTAATAATGATTTTTGTTTTTATGCATTCGGGGTAAAAGTATGTTATTTGGTATTTGGTTCTTTTCATTCTTATTATTTGTATATATTATATGTATACACACATGATTTGGTTAGATGTCATATCTAGTGTTAATTATCTAATTAAAAAGTTAATTTTTGCTACATGTATATAATAGTTGCATGATAATTTACCATGATATATAACACCTGAGGTACAGAGGTAGATTAGAATTTTTATTGACAAGTCTAGTCTACGTGGTAAAAAAAATTATTTTGTTCAACTAAAGTTATATTTAATCTTTTTTATAGATTAAAAAAAAAAATTGGGTCATAATGGGGTACCATACATACATAGTATCTGATTTTAGATTACAATCAAGGTTATATTTTTCCACTTCATCTACATTATCAACATATTATGTAAATCATAATTAATTATTCAAATTGAATGTCTTCATGAATATTTTATAGATGGAAGTAAACCATATAAAATGTTAAGGAACTACATTTGACTTACTAATAATCAAATTTAAATTCCAAGAATATTTGTATAACAGAAACTACAAAAAAAAAAAAAAAAAACTAATAATAGAAATGAACTGTTAATTAGTTTGTTACTTTGTTGCAGACTTGCATCCAACGACCTTCAATTCATGCGGCAAATGCCAAGGAAAGCCGGTAACATCTACCAGAAAATACACGCGTCAAACTCTGAGCTCTTAAGCCAAATATTTCTACTGTACCTTTAACGGGAAAAAAATATCACGGTAGATCTGGATAACGGAGCCGTCAAAGAGTCCCGTTACTGTTAATCCCTTCACGGTTGGACCACGCCTAAATAAAAGGAGCTCTGCACATTGGCATCTTCGTCATCATCATCACCCACTCACTCATTGTTTCTCTCTCTAAACCTTTGTAACAAAAAAAGTGCAGATAATTCCCAGAACCTTCGCTTGCACAAGAAATTTGGATATCTGTACACAGAGAACGAAGAGAATTCCGAAATTCTCACGGGTTTTCCTCTACAAATGCATGCTGGAGAGTGATAGAGTTATAGAAAATTGAGAATAACACAGATTAGTTTTCAGTTGTTTGGGATAAAGTTTTGAAGAATTTGGATTTTAGTACGTGTATGAAGAAGTGTAAGGGGATTGGAGAAGTGGCGTTTGTGGCTGTGGCGGAGGCAGGTGTAAGAATGACCAGAACTAAAACTGCCCTAGCGGCGGCGAAGGCTGCCGCTGCTGAGTCAACGGAGAGAAAGAGAAAAGTTGGTAGTGTAGAATTGGAGTTATCTAGGCCATCAGCTCAGCTTAAATCTCCGCGTCTAGCCATCGTGACGCCGGATAATTCAGCTTCAGCGGTGAATTCTGAAAGCTTATCATGCGCCAGCATTAGCTCTAATCAAGTTTTTGTATCTTGTTGCTCCAGTAATGGATTGAGTGATATGGATAAAGAGAGTTTTAAATTCCTAGATCTGGAGGTATTCTGAAAGAATTCAATTCGATCTTACGGCCTCTATCACTTTAACTCCGATGAAAAATGAATGGATTTTAATATTCATGTTTGTCTCCACTGCTTTAATTGCTTTTTGAGGTTTCAATTTTGATTTTTGATTTTTGATTTTTTTCCTCACTGGTACAGGAGAATGGAGTGAGTGCGGAGGAGATTGCAACATCAACTGGGGATTTGGAGGATTGCAGTGAGAGGTATATATTAATTTCCAATATAAATGCGTTTGTTCTCAACACGTTTCTTCGATTCAAAATTTAAATCTCCAAATGCATTGAACCTTTATTAATTTCTTTCAGTTCAAAATTTCTCGCACCCTTTCACTCTCTCACTTTCGGTTATGAATACTGTTCCTTCTTCACAACGACGACCACCATTTCACTTTTCTTCTTCTAGGAGGGAGATGATTCCATCTTCTGAGGTCCATTACGAGACTGGCGAGCTGGAATCAACGGCAAGGCCACACAAGGTGAGTTCTCGCCACCGGTCGGTGGCGGAGAAGATGCCGTCTGATGTGGAGATAGAAGAATTCTTCGCCGCGGCAGAAAAGGACCTCCAAAAACAGTTTGCTGACAAGTAATCTCTCTCTCTCTCTCTCTCTCTCTCTCGTTCTTCACGTAGAAATGTACAAGCACCCATGCGTTCTTGATCTACTCAACACGCCAACCATTATTAACTCAGCTTCTAATGAAAATATGTTGGGTGTTTGTACATAAATGCAGGTATAACTATGACATAGTGAAAGACGAGCCATTGAAAGGACGCTACGATTGGGTTCCAGTTCAAGTAAAGCCATGAGGAAGATAGGAAACTCTTTACAACTATCCAGGCATGAAGATTAATTACTACACTTAGCAAAGGCTACAGGCTAACTGCCCACAACGAGTGAAGCAATACCATTCAGTCCATGTTCTTAGTCTTCTCCTTCAATGTATAGCTAGTTCTCTCTTTAATTTCTTTCTAGCCTTGTTTGCATATAATTATCTGCAAGTAGTAATCTGTAAAGGAGAAGCTTCTATTGCAATAAAATGGAATTTAAATCCCTTATTAGGCAAAACATTGAAGAACCAAACCGTTAAAGCTGTGTAGTTCTTATTCCTATTTTTCGTGCCTGCCATTTCTCTGCACTGCAATTCTCTGATAGTACTTACACATCCCAATCATAGTTCCTGTGCATCTTAAGTTCCAGATTTCTCTTTCCTCTTCTTTATTTACCTGATTCGAGATTCAGAGCCATAAACTATCATAACTTGGTAACGGAACATGGAGAGGGCTTGGAATTCGAAGCACGGGTAAAAATGTGAAAAAGGGGGATGATAAAAAAAAAAAAAAAATTGAGAGTAAAAAAAAATTGAATAGAACAAAGCTAGCAAGAAAAGAGCTTGCCGTTTAAGCTACGGGCAAATGTTGAAGATTGGGAAAGCTGATCTGGCCCCATGTGGCGGTGTGTGTGGGGGGAGGTTTTGGAGTCTGGAGTACGGGACTGGACGTCTGGACCATATTTCTTCATTGCTCTCTCAAACCTACTTTGGTAGTGCATCACAAAGTACAACATATTACACTGAAATTATCACTTCCAAGGTGTTGTTTTAAGATATAAATACCAGTAGCTAGAAGCCAGTTTATACGGATTCAGATACATGCGTAGCCATCTCATGCAGTACTGGAAAGACCATTACTTGTTTTACAGAGGAAGGATAAGATGGGGGTGGCGCCCAGCAGTGGTCCATGGTTTTCCTTTAATTTGGTACCTGAATTTGAAAGAGATGCGGTAGGCCAAGCCTTGAATCAAACTGGAGTCACATTTGATTACTAACAATTCCTCTTTGGAACATATATTTAACAGGTCTAATTAATTTCCATTTCAATGATGTCGCACTGTTTCCAAATGAAGCAGGCGGCGCCTCCATGAAGTCGTGGACTCAAGTCCCTCTACTATGTAGAAGTTAGAAGAAACACACTAGCTAGAGACTCATCATGAGCCTGCATGACATTAATTGCATAAAAATTTTGACATAAACGAACTTTTAAGTTTTTGGCGTGTTCGAATATCTTAAATCTTATAGACGTCTAACACATGTAATGACCATACTGACTCATCATGTAACTGGATAAACTTGAAACTCTAATCATAATCTACATCAGCAATAATTTTATTATCAACATTCTTCTAGTTTGGATGTACGCTTTTGAAAAACCACCATGGTCATATACTCTAGCAGTGACCCACTTGTACAACATTACATTTACCACCCCCAAGCAACCCCCACAACCTCACAACATAAAAAAACAGCCCTTCTTTTGTCTTGGTCAAATTTACTGGAGTAAAATACAATAGTAGTATCAGGCAGGCACATAAATAAACGGAGCCCCGAAAACATTTGTCAGTGGCGAATGTTTCTCGATATCTCTATCGCGATCTTTTAATTTCAGTGAAATCAAAAAGTAAAACCAATAGATAGATTAATGGGTTAATTATGCATATAATAAACTATTGGGATTTGTAATTAATTAAAGAGGGGTTGTCTGTCACATGTAGGTGTTAGTGCGAGAGCAAGCAATAATGATTAGGAATCTCGTAACAGAAAGAGAGGGGAAAGGGGAGCGGCACATGCACTCACCTGATTCCCAGCATCTTCCTCCAATTCACTCTACTTTGATTTCGCTTATTTCCACATGTAATTATGCCACCTAATGCTATGGTAATTAGGTAACGTCTTATGTGTACAAAAGTCTGCAAAGAATTGCGATTAATTACTTTGGGGGGAAATTAATTAACAATAAGCTAAATACTGCGTGGAGTTTGTTTAATCAAAAGCTAACTAAAGCACTTGTGTGCTTAATTATATTATTATTATATACACGAGCTAGTACGACAAAAATTATGGTATATTAAATTGATAAACCAATGACAATGGTTTAAGATGGAGTCAATAATGGTGACAAGCACGTGCCCGTGTGTGTGGCCAATTTCCAAATCATCAAATGTCTTTCTTCTTATTTCACAAAAGCGTCAAAATGTCTCACTATAATTTTGTGTTGGAAGTGGGTATGAACCAAGTAGATTTGGAAACTAGGTAATTTGGATGTAAATGCTTGTACTTCCATATAGAGTAGAGGAAAAATCGTTTCGAACAAGTGCAGCGTCTATTTTGACTTTGTGATAGTCAAGTAAAAGTAAAATCGAGATTAGAAACTACAGGTGAATTCAACTTGAAAACATATACATTTCCACAGCATGGAGGATGGAAGGGGGGAAAGTCGTTGCTTAGCATCACGTGTGAGTGAGTTACGTTCTTTTACAAGTGAGAGGAAGTGCAAGAAAGAATTAATTAGTGGGAGGAAATGATTTGGGTCAATATCAACGACGTGCTTAAAGATACACCAAACGTTGGTGCGCAATCATTTGGGATCCCAATGAGGCTCTGAAATTAATAAAGTAGTGATTCAAAACCGCTTCTACTATTCTTTTTTCTAATCATAATGATTCCATCCAATAGTGGAAAATAGCGGCCAAAAACAGGCACGCCATTTTCTGCAGCATTCTTTTTGGATCTGCCGATAGATTTAACAAAAAAAATAGTTCTTTTAATTTCTTTTAACACTATTTATCCATGGAGTTATTTTTTCAAGTTAACTAACAATTCCACTAACAGTTTAATTTAATATTATTAATATGAATGCTCTAAACAAAAATAAGTAGATTGTGAGTTGGTTTATAAACTCGCTGTCCCACATGTGACATGATTTTATGGAAAATGCTTCTTCGTTTTCTTTACTTGTTATTACTTGTTGGGTAATAATTTTATGTATAAATTGTGATTTTTTTGTCTATGAAATGTCTAAACTTATTTTGTAATTTTAATGATAAAAAGATATACTCCCACAATCTCAAAAAGATACTCTAGTATTCCATTTGCATATGTCTCAAAAAGATAGTCCAATTGTTATATCGGACTTCTATTTAGTTTTTGTTTTCCATGTTTGCCCCTAGTTAATTAACCAAATACTCCTTCCATCCCAATTATATAGTTCACTCTGCTAGTTCACGTTGATTAAGAATTATTCTGAAAATATATATTTTGGAAAAAAGAAACCAGACAATGACAAACTATCCATAGATTGAAAGAATATAATAATGTGGTCCTATTAAAGAACCAATGATGGTTCCTTCATCACAGTTATAAAATGTAAGAAACTACTGGTGCCAAAGGATCCATGTTCACTCATGCCTGCGACTCTATCACCATCTACCTTGGGGAATTCCAACGTGTCCAGCATGAGAACTTTCGAGTTGAAACTGCCTTAATGAATCCCAGACAAACAGAATGGGTGAACCCCAACGGAGATACTTAAGGCTTTACCCTCCAAACTGATGCCGCAGTCCGAGCCCTTGATGGGCGTATTAGGATGGGGGTGTCTTTCTTGACAGTGACAAACACTTCATGGACCTTCGCCAAGAACAAGAGGGGTTCCTTTGATCTTGAAACCGTTGAGGCATTAGCCCTAAGAGAAGGAGCACACTGCGCTATTGTGAGGAACTGGAACATTGCTAGGGCGGAATGTGATTCCCTAAATATGGTTAAGGGGCTAATTGGAATGGAGACATTTTCCCTCCTAGCCCCAGTGTTAGATAATATTCGGAGCTCTTTTGTGCAAGCCAATTGTAGTTCGTGCCGTCATACTCCTCTAGAGAAGAATAGGATAGCCCACATGTTGCCGGCTTTTGCTTGTAATATAGATAACACCATTTTATGGACTGATTGTGCACCTATTTTTGCAGCTTTAGGTTTTACCGGAAGCAATTATGATGCTGTTTGAATGAAAAGTCTATTTTAAAAAAAAAAAAGTCATAGGAGGTGTTTGATTTTTTTTATGAAAACACATTATAATTCCACATACCACTTATTTGAGTACTGATTTGACAACTGTTCATTTATAACAACAAATTTTAAACTTTTATTAAATCTACACGACTTATTTCACCACATTATAATCTTTCATTATAATTCAATTTAAATAAAAAGATTCAAACAGCCACATAGTTTGTACTAGGTTCAATGTATTAAGTAGTACTCCTTTTCATTTATGCATTGCATTTAATACTTTCAATAAGTTGTAATGTTTGCTTGGAGGCATAAGGCTTGTTATGTCCCCTCTTCTTTGTGGGGATTTTTCAGACAAAAATATTATTCACTTGTGGAAAATCTTATAGGAATTAGCAACCCAATCTGTGATAAATCGAATATTGATGTCAAGTTAATTCAAGCTTATTTTTTGTCAACAATTTTCTCAATTAATTTATCTGTGCATAGGTCGGACTAAGTGTGGCAAAGGATCCATGGGCTCCTCTTTTAAGTTTATAGGGGCCCATACCGTATTTGCCTGTCCTGCGCTCTTATCGCTCCATTGGGCCCAAAAAGCCCAATAGTCTAACATAACAAAAGGCTTGGCCCAATAAAATTTTAAACTAAAAATTTTATGAGTATTTAGTTGGTCCCCAAATACCTTTAATCCTTCTAGTGACAAGCATTAGCTAACTAATCTTCATGGACTTAAATTTAATGAATAGTAATAAGACTATAATTTTGATTTATTTAATTAAATTAAATTAATTAATAACAATCAATGTTAAAATAGTAAAAGTGAATTTGTCAAGCATTATTAAACTTATAAATTATATAACATATTTGTCTCATCTTATTGAACTATTGTCAAGGAAAGCACCAAGCAAAGCTAAAAGCCTTTTAGAATAATGATACACTTCCCTATTAGTTTACCATTTAACAGTTTTGCTTTTCAAAAAGTTAAATTTTAAAGTTTCAAAAAACCTAAATGTCTTAAGTTATAGTTTTGCTCTCAAAGTTTTAAATATGAAATGCCTTAATTTTGTCAACCGGTGAATTAATAATAAGGAGGTTTATCATTATTCCATTAATCAAAATTTGTTCACGAGAAATAGTTCTAAATCATTAGTAACTCTCTAGTTCTAAACATAATTTTTCAAGCCTTTTTGACTTATCACCAACCAAGTGTGTGTGTGTGTGTATATATAAATAAGACAACTTGATATGTAGTAAAAACTCTAGCTTAGTTTGGGAGCCTTATTTTCCATATAGGGGCCTCCCAAACCTTTTGTATGGTTAGAAATCAATAAAATGGTGTTATTTAGTTAATTGTGCATGCTTATTTTTGTAATTACTTTAGACAAGCTTACTTTTGTTTTTCTCTAGACAAGTAAATACCATTCATAATTTTGTAAGCCATCTTTTAACATCACCTATTTGAGTAAAAGAAGTTAAAAGAAATATCACAATTAACTTCATAAAAACTTAAGGAGCAAAATGGCTATGGCAGGTCTCCTCCTTGTTGGTACTTAAAAGAAAAATAGAAGTTTCCGCCATTAAATAAAGAGACTAATTAATAATAATATGTGATAAATAACGAGGGCTTGACGTGCTAACTACTGCTATTTGTAGTAGTCAGACGCTACAGCAGTGGCATTGCTATTGGATACCTTCAGAACGTTTCCGGCAGCTGAATCTGAATTTTCGAATTTTTTTTTAATTTTTACACTTGGCGGCTGAACTAGGTTATTTTATCTCTTCATTTTTTTTTTGTAATCATTTTTGTTACCATTTATCGGGATAGTTACTATCTTACGATTGATTTTTTTTTTAAATTTCCTATATTACCATCATCCAGTTGTTACCATTTAATGAGGGTTTTTCTTGCATTTGCCCTTCATAAGGACTAGGAGATTTTTTTATTAAACGTGTGGAAAGATGAGACAGTAGCAATCAAAAGATGTATTGCTGTATGAGCAAGTTAATTACAGAAATGTTGAGGGGATCAAATCCTTGCGAAGTGAAGGTGTTGGGCTTGAGGTATTTTCTTCAACAAAATTTACCTTGAATTTTGTACTCGTTACCATTTACTGGGGTCGTTACCATCTTTCTCGGTGGTAACATTTGTTTTTTTGAATGGTAACACTATTACTGTGTTTATGGTGTAGCGGCGTTAAGAGTTGACGACAGTCTCGAGTTGAAAGTATTGTTGACGGTACATAAAGATGACTATTTTTTTATTGAAAAAAATTGTATACTTTAAGTAG
>CAVNYN010202597.1:0-10586 GCA_963692815.1 Nyctanthes arbor-tristis | reverse complement strand
TATATATTAATAAAATGAGAGGTGCTGTGGTACAGTTTGACCGCAATTTTCCCGCCCAAAATGCTTCAAGTGGGGGCTTTTTGGTCATTTTGATTGGTTTGTGGTAACCAATGCGGTAACTTTGATGTTTATCCCTTCTACTTTTTGGTTTTTAATTTTTGAATTATCTCATCTTCATAATTCTATCTTATCTTTATAATTTTATGTTTAAGTTATCTTATCTTTATATTTTTAAATCTTCCTTTCATTTCAATATAAAAACAACAATCAAGAGCAGATTTATTCAAAGGTTTGAGAATTGACTATGATATCATCATATCACACGGGTCTTGACGAACACAAATAAAGTTAATATAATTGATGTTTTTTATGAATTGAATACTTATATCATACAACAAAAATTAAAATAAAATATAACTATTTTTGAAAAAAATAACTATTAATAATTAAGAATTTAAAAAAATAAAATTAAAAAGAAAATAACTACCCCTCTATGTAGTCTTCTCCTTATACGATATCAAGTTTTTAATTTTTTTTAACACATGTGAGAATCTAATTTCTCAAATCTTTATAATAAGTTAAATTATTTTAAATTATTCTTCCCGTGCATCACACGAGTGAAAAACTAAATTGGGTTAATTGCTTTCAATTTACTGTATATTATATTTATTGTAAGATGATACCAATAGAAACGAAAATTTATTTTTACTTATTATTTATCATAATTTATTAAAACTAAATATTGATATTTATGTGGATACTTTGATAAGATGTCTAACCGTGAAACGCATGGGTGAAAATCTAGTTTTCTGAAAAATATTTCCACACCTTCACAGATTCCATAGAATTCAGAAACACTTGCTGCATACTTTAACTTCAAGTGCTTTCCAACTGTATTTTATTTGGTTGGTAAAAGTTGCGGGATTGCTACAAAATTCAACGAAAAGTGACTCCCGAGATTCTGTGCCTCAAAAATTAACACACTAAAGAGAAACTTGGATTTCTCTTGGTTCAAATCACAGCTCATACGGATTATTCTCCATATAAACGCTCATGTGAATTATTCTCCATATACACCCTTACCTACATTCCAAATTTCTCTCTCTATATCAATTCACAAATCACACATTAGTGCACTTGAGAAGTATACTAATAAGGGGTGTTTCACGCGTGTGAAAGCGTATTTAAATTTTAGAGAGAGTATAATCATGAGTTCCCAAACTGGCAGATATAACTATGAGTTCCCAAAGTTTATGTCTGGGGCTTTCATTTTTCTCAATTTTGCAAAACTTTTTGTTTATGTTAACTCTCGGAATTACAAATGCCTCAACAACGGTAATTACACCAGTAATAGTGCATACAGTGCTAACCTTAACACTGTCCTTTCCACTCTCTCTTCTAAAATCGACACCAATGCATTCTACAACGCCTTCGCGGGAGAAAATTCTGGTAGAGTTAATTATGGCATCGCATTTTGTAAAGGAGACCTTGGACTTGATACGAGACGTGTGCTCTTCCGATCTCTACTTCGGAGATCCTACAAATGTGTCCCTATCAAAAACAGGCGATTCTTTGGCGTCCACATTATTGGTGTATAGTACGCTACTCCAACGATTCTCTATTTGGAATATTGGAGACTGGTCCCTATTTTGCTGGGTTCAATAATGACAATGCCACGAGTCGAGAAGGGTTCAACCATGACAATGACAGCCTACGCAGCCAAGCGTCAAATGGTGGCCCTCTAAAGAAGTTTGCTGCAGCCAAGCGCGATGTTGTAGCGGAAAGATAGGATCTAGTGTCATCTACCCCCAGGTTGCATGCTTCGTTATGAAACAGTTTTGTTTTATAACAATACTCCGGCCACTCAACCTGTACCGCCACCGCCGCCGCCAGCAGCAGCAGCATCACCAGTAAAACTATATGCTAGAAATTAAGGCAAGATTCATTTTAAAAGGTCAAACCTTGTTAGAGTGGTACAAAGCCGAGCATGTATATGTTGAATATTGAATTTGTATTTATTCAGTATGAAACTTTATCCCCTAACATGAGAAACCCATTTGTTCACATCTTGAAACATCACACCTAAAAACTTGTCAGCAACAAGGGATGTTTTGGGCTTAATGAATGATATGATTAATGAGGTTTATTTTTTATTTTGCTGGGAAAAATGATAACATTACAACTCCAATTGTTGTAGTGTGTCTAATACTTGCTTTTCGCACTGCAATAATCTTCACATGCAGACGTAAGGGTAAAATAAACAAAATAATTACAAGTAAGCTTAATTTCTTTAGTTATGTCGAATTTACGTACCTAAACTTTTACCATAATTAATTTTTCCCTCTCCAACAAATTAGCCTGAAATATTGTTCGTTTATATTTGTTTAAGGTGACAGTGAAATTAATACTCTAGATGATCGCAATATGACTTTGCTCTATTAGAACAGCAACAGACAACTTTTCTATTGCAAACAAGCTTGGGCATGGAGGATTTGGCGTTGTCTACAAGGTAATTTTAGGAAGTTCATTACATTTTATTTTTCTAACTTTTGGTCACATGACAATTTTTTTTCAAAAATAAGGAAAACATTTTCCTAGATTGTGTAAGTTTTTGTTATCCTTTCTAATATGAATTCAGCTAATGGAACTTGTTCCTTTTGAATTTAATTATTGTAATTCACTTGCCAAGAAAATATTTCTTTCCAAATAAAATCCACACATGCAATCAAATGCGCCAATATGTTTCTTTGTTCTAATTTAATCTCAGAGAGTACTTTTAAGCGGGCAAGAAATAGCCGTGAAAAGGTTGTCCAACAATTCAGGACAGGGTGATCTCCGATTTAAGAATGAGGTCTCGTTATTGGCTAGGCTTCAACATAGAAATCTACTTCGACTTATGGGATTCTCCTTACATGGAAATGAACGGCTTCTTGTATATGAATATGTGGAGAATGGGAGTCTTGATCGGCTCTTACGTGGTAACATATGATTTGAATTAAACATTTAAGTCCTATAAACTTGATTAATCTCTCACAATGTTATTTGCCTAAATGGACTTGTAGATCCAACAAAGTCTGCTCATTTAAATTGGGAAAGAAGGTACAAAATCATTGGAGGTGTTGGTAGGGGAGTTCTTTATTTGCATGAAAAGTCTCTACTCACAATAATACACCGTGTTCTTAAGGCTAGCAATGTCTTGTTAGTTGGAGATATGAAACCTAAAATATCAGATTTTGGTGTGGCAAGGTTATTTGTTCAAGATGAAACTGAAGGCAATACGAGCAGGATAGTAGGAACTTAGTAAGCATTCTGAAAAGCTAAACTCTCTAAATTATTATTATTGTTGTTGTTATTTTATATGTGTATGAGTTATATACCTGTAAACTCCATATTGTAGTGGATACACAGCTCCTGAGTATGCAATCCATGGACAATTCTCTTTCAAATCAGATGTCTTCAGTTTTGGTATCTTACTTCTGGAAATTATAAGTGGTCAAAAAATTAATACCTTCGGGAATGGGGAGGATGGCGAAGATCTCTTAAGTTGTGTAAGTATGCAAAAATATTTCAATCAATTTGAATACACGATTCATGTAATTAACTACGTATATATCATATTCTATAAATTCGTGTAATTTTTCACAGCCTTGGAAATTGGCATGAAGGAAAGATGTCAGATATGATAGATCCTACAATATTGAGGACTTCTTCAGGATCATTGCGTGATGTTCAACGATGTACTCATATTGGTTTGTTATGCGTTCAAAAAGATGCATCTATTAGACCCACAATGGCATCAGTCGTGTTTATACTTACTAGATTCTCCATGACCCTGCCAATTCCTTCACGCCCTTCATTTTTCTTGTCTAGCACATTGGAGGCGAACATTCCACTTCGTGAAAACAGTGTAGGAGCATCTAAATTAAACTAGGAATTCATCAAATATTAAATCGGATAATTCTACTCATTTGTCAATAAATGACGTCTCAATAAGTTAGTTAGATCTACGGTGAAGTTGAAGAATGTGCAACACATTCTCGGTATAATTTTGTCTACTAAATTGGAATTCTCTTGTAAGAACGTTATTGCATTGCTAGTTCTTCTATTTTTTCAAATTGCAATTAACTATTTATTGGGACCTTCATAAGAGTGTCACTTCATCATCAATATTGTATAAAAAGAGTCGATCATCACCATTATTAGATGACATTAAATGATAAATCAAATTTAAACAAACATGTCTTTACATTTAATTATACTTATCATTTAATGATAATGCATTGCCATATGGGATGATGATTATCACTACGGGTGATCGATAGATAACATTCTTCATATAAAAATGGTTTCTCTTAGACACACTACACTTTTTGATATCCCACAACATATTTATTAGAGTGAAGAACCGCCAACCTCTATTATTTGTCATCTTTACATCTCTAACAATTTTTGTGATATTTTTTCTTGGGTTCTTCGTTTAATTATCACCTCATATTCTTAATAGTGCATATATGTTCAAAAAATCTTGTTTTTGTACTTCAAATCTAGCAAAATCATATCGTTCCACTTTATAGATATATTACTTTAGTACTTATTAAGAAAATTTAGAAAGTTCTAACAATGAAATTTTTAAAATCAAAATATTATATGATACAACATGTCATAGTTAATAAAAGATAAAAAATAAAAAAATTACAAAAATAAGTTAATGATGCATCTAAAAAGTTGAAAAAATAAGGAAATTGAATGCAATTACGCTGTGGTGTAGTTGATAAAAAAACATGTTGTCTATATAACCATCATTCTCTTATTGTTCCTTAGAATAGTGCCTTTATAGTTTTGCCCCTACATGACTACATTTACTATTTTACCCAGGTAATAAAAATAGAAACAGTGACAATTTTGCAATTTTTTGGGAATCCCGCATTAATAGGTAGTTACTCTAAAATAGTCAAACCTCGAGAAACCCATGTGTTTCTCCTCTAATGCGTGCTCCTTGAAGGAACCCTCATCAGTTCCTTAGAAAAATTTGACCGATTGGCTCATTCTCCTAAAGCCCTAGCTAGATCTACCGCTCTTCTCTTGAATCTTTTCTATCTTCTTTACCCAGAAATTTCATCATACGTTAAAGAATTAAATTCTACGAAGGTTATAGATTGTTTTGTGTTGCAGATTTTGAAGTTTTCTATGACTATTTGCGAATGGAAGTACATCTTAACCATATATCTAAGGTAAGCCAAGAAAAATTCTAGTGACTATTTAAATGTTATTATTATTTTTGTCACTTACCTCTAGCTATCAAGACAAGCCAAGCCATGCCATGCCATGTATCGAGTCACATAACATCCTATATATATTGAGGTTGTTATGTTCGGCATACAAGTCAAACCAAATTCATAGTGCTAAAGAACCTAATTCTAATCTTATATCATTCATGCACGCTTGAGGTAAGTAAACTTATGCTAAAAAGCCCTAAATCTCCATGTCATATCTTCAAATAAAAATACTTGCATATTTGTATATTCCTCACTAAGTATTTTTATACTTAAGTTTTCTATATTTCTCATTTTTTAGATGCTGAAGAGAGCAAGCATTGAAGTCTTTAGCATTGAGTGGTCTTTAAAGCCGAAGGATGGCCATTTACTTGTGTACACCACGGAAATGGATCTTTGGGGTGTTTATGAAGACCAACTAGTGCTAAATCACTACAATATCACTATTGTGAAGATTTCACACTATTTCTCTACCAAGGAGTATAAAACTAACCATTGGAAAATCATATTTCTCTTCACTTACCACGTCTTATTTATCTCTATTATTATGCATATATGCGGTAGCACCAAATCTCTATCGTCCATTTTGCACCATGTCATCGATCCGAGTCACTCAAATCTAATGGCCTTGATTAATTCCCGCCATCAGCACGCACAAAAAGTAGGACTCAATTAATTAAATCTATAAATAGATCCCTTGGTATACAAATAAAAGGGGATAGAAAATGCAAGGACCTCATTACTCTTGATTTTTTTGCCAGCTGACTAGTAACTCTTAGTTAATAATTCTGCTACTTAATACCCTCATTGGCAAAGTAATCAGCTAGCCGGTTTGCCTCCGTCCAGATGTGAGAAATGTTGAATTTACAACGCACCAAAGAAATCACTTGATTTTATTATACACTCACAATATTATTACACAATGGGAGACTTCTAATTATTTTAACACTTACAGTCAAGTATATATTTACTCACTCTGAGAAACCCGCTAATTATATTATTACTCAAGCACCAATCTCTCAATCTTTCTTCTTGGTGCTTCTCTCTCTCTCTCACTCTACTCACTTCACGTGTACACTCCTTTTCTCTCCATTCTCACTAACTCACTTACGCACACACAGAGACTCCATTTTTCTCACTCCGCAAATGCAATGGCTGAGCCTATTTATAGGCCGCCAACGTCGGTGCATTGGCTAACAATTTCTCCAGAATCTTCTCCAAGAAATGTCTGCTGCCATTTCTTGATTCTTCCAGAATTTATTCCACTTTGTCGGCTGCCTTTAATTTATGCCAAGTTCTACATTTTTTCCTACAATCATGCATTATTTCTTGATAATCCTGGAATCTTCCGACGAAGTCGGTGACGACTTTCTTCAAGAAACTTTGAAGTCTAGATTCGTGATTGCCCTACCAACGGACGAATAGCCCTAGGACCTGATCTTGTTGGTGCACAGCTCAACGGCCCAATAAGAATAGTCTACCCAAATCCTATATATGGATACCGTTGTTCAAACACAATTTAATCCCTCTAATTTGGGATTGCCCTTAATTCAGTCTCTAAAATAGCCGGCGACACTAATTCAGATTTTAGGGATATAGATAATTAGTGGATTAACTGCCTAGCAAGGCATGTTCGGCACGTGGATCAGTCAAATTGGGAGAATCTTCATTAACCAAACTGTTTTTATAATGGTAAAGCCTAACCAACTTTTTTATTTATTTATTTATTTTTTGATAGCAGCACAACGCACACGCACATGGCACATAATAACCACACACTGTCTAGCAAAACTATGGTAATTTTGTTTGTTAGACAATAAGGCCTAACTAACTGTCTAGCAAAACTATGGTAATTTTGATTGTTAGACAATAAGGCCTAACCAACTTAGCACCGTGTTGAGAGGTGAGATATTAAGCCTTAGAGCATACACCTCAAAAGAAAAGGGAAAGTGAAAAAAATTAAGTTTGGAATGTGTGCCTCTCACGAGAGGGAAATGATATACTTATGTGATTTTGGATGTCTAGTGGAGGTGTATGAAGATGGAATTTATTGTGCAAACTCTTTAGTCGCATTAGATAAGTGAGTCTTTCTATGAAGAGAGTCACTCTCCCTTACTCTCCTTTAAGGAGAGTGACTCTCCCGTGTGGCTGCATCCCTGTCTATAGAATTTCACGTAGATGAGTTGTCTTTTAGTAGCAATATTTTATAATGTCATGGAATGTGCGGGTTGGAAGTTGGCAAGATTGTCATTCACATAGTATTTTTCCTGTAGTATTTTGGGTTGAATTATTTATCTGTTGTCTCATTATGTCAAATTTTATTTTTATTTTACTTTCGATTGTTTGACAACGAATGATTGTTTAAATTTGGGGGAGTTTGATAAGTGTAATTGTGCACTTATCTTAGTCATTTAAACTGATTTTTTTTTATCATTGTGTTTCCTCAACTTTTTACGTAATTTTAATTTTTTTCATTTATTATTAGATTTAGACCTGATTTCATGCCATTGGGGAAGAAAATAAGAAAAATGGATAACTCAACTAACTTTTGGTAATCATGATGGAAAAGAGTTCTGTGTCAAGGGCTTGAAGGGCTATTGTAGGCAATCTTTATTAACCACATGTGGTTTTTTGTATTTTATAACTGTGTTGGTAAATTAACATAATCTGGTCGTTTTGATCCTTTTCGTTTGTGGGCTTTTCTGGTATACCGTGGCTGTGAAATCCAAAATGGTGTTAGACAGTTAAAGAACTAAATAAGTTCGAGGAAGAGTACCGGAAGGCAACAATCTGCAGCTTCTAAGAGGAAAGAATTAGCTTTTGATTATGTCAGGGAGATTTATTTATTATTGAGGCAATGTCTTTTTTTTTTTTTTTTCCTTCTTGGTTTGGTTTTTAATGCTTAGAGTATTATTGAGACAACAATCAGGTTATTTTTTTATTGGTTGCGGCGATTCTCGGTAGATGACTTTAGTTTTTTTCTCTGTTCATACTCTGTTGGTGGCGGCTTATGATGTGTAATATGGTTGTGTTTATTGCGACTTGGCATCAGATTTCGGATACCTTCGTGTTTTTTCCCCTTTTCTTTTTGTTTATTGCTGATTGATACCAGAATCAGAATTTCAAGAATTTGAGGAAAATAACAGCACACCACACTCGGTGCTCCTCTGCTGATTTTATATCTATAAATTGTACAAACAATTCCTTTCTGTACGAATGAATTACAGCCAAGAATCAAACCCTTAAAATTAGGAAAAATACACATCAGTTTCTATCCTATTCTAACGACATAACTTGGCTGTATTTACAAAGGGCATAATGGTAATATAATGCATACTTACAAAAACATGGACACTAAAACGTAAAGGTGAGCAACACGTTTTCTTTGCTCTGACTTGCTTAGGAATAAGGCAGTGAATAGCTAAACTTTGACACCCCCATTCAAGCTAGAGCATACCTGAATAACTCCTACCTTTTCTTTTAAATAAGCAAACCTTGACAAGGAGAGTGGCTTTGTATGCAAATCTGCTATTTGGTCTGCAGTTGTTACATATTTGATCTCCAGCCTTTTGTCAGTTACTTTGTCTCAACATAGTGAACATCTAGTTCAATATGTTTTGTTCTTGCATGATAAACTGGGTTAGAGGCTAAAGCACTAGCTGATAGATTATCACACCATAAGATGGAAGTCATCTTTTCCTTTTGATTGATTTGACTGAGTAGAGATTCTATCCAAGAAATTTCAGCTGCTGCCAATGCAGGTCCCCTATATTCTGATTCAGTGGATGACCTTGATACTACTGGCTGTTTCTTTGATGACTATGAGATGAGTGAGTCTCCAAAATAAATGCAATAACCAACTGTGGACCTTATGTCATCTGGGCATGATGCCCAATCAGCATCAACAAAGCCTTCAATGTTCAGTCTATCTGATTTTTGAATTAGGATACCATGCTGCATCGTACCTTTCAAATATCTAAACACCCTTTTTACGGCATTCCAATGTAAATCAGTTGGCTGTTGCAAAATTGGCTAATCCTGTTGACTGCAAGATAATATCAGGTCTAGTGTGAACCAAGTAATGAAGTCCACCAATGGCCCTTCTAAATAGAGTTACATCCTTCATCAATTTGCCATCATTTTTTGAAATCAACTTCCCTGAATTCATTGGAGTGGATGAAGGTTTCAAATTCTGAAAATTGAATCTTTTCAATAAATCAGCAATATATTTTGTTTGAGAAAGATGAAGTCCACAAGCATCTTTTTTAACCTCAATTCCCAAGAAGTGATGCAATTCACCCATATTTTTAAGTGCAAACTCTCTGTTCAGTCTATCAATGAAGTTCTATAGAAATGCATTATCACTCCCAGTGATTACTATATCATCTACATAGATTAAGACAAAAATTATTTGCCTTAGACTCTTGTAGAAAAACAGAGAATTATCAGCTTTTGACTGGAAGAACTTCCAGCTCAACAGTGTTCCCTTCAACTTCTCATACCATGCTCTAGGTGCCTGTATGAGTCCATATAATGCCTTTTTTAGTTTGCACAAAAATTCAGGTTTTGCTCTATCTATAAATCCCTCTAGTTGCTTCAAATAGACCTCTTCATTTATGGTTCCATTCAAGAATGCATTGTTTATATCCACTTGTCTAATACTCCAATTCTTTGAAACAGCCAAGGCGAGGATGATCCTTAGAGTACAAGATTTAATAAATGGGCTAAAAGTTTCATAGAAATCAATGCCTTCCCTTTGTAAAAACTCTCTTGCAACAAGTCTAGCCTTGTATTGTTGTATGTTGCCAATGTGATCATATTTAATTCTAAACACCCATTTTGTATCAATAACCTTTTGTCCTTGCTTAGAAGAAACTAAATCCCAAGTTTCATTCTTCATCAATGCATTATATTCCCTATTCATAGCATTCCTCCAGTTTTTATCACACAAGGCCTCAGACACAGATTTAGGTTCAAGAGAAAATTTACTGTCATTAAATTTAAACTCCATAGCACTAGCAAGATAGGTTTTGGGTTTAAAGATACCTGCCTTGCTTCTCGTGATCATAGGGTGGCCTATTTGTCTTTGCTCTCGAATATGTGGTTCTGCCAGAATTTGTTCATCATGCTCATAACTTTCTTGCTGTTCATCTAACTGCTGAGAATGTGATACAACCTCATCATCCATTTCTGCAAAAGTTTCCTGACAAAACTCATGTTCCATAACACCCTTATCTGTGTTTTCACCTTGAGGATCCACTGCTGCATGAGATTGATTATTGATAGATGCATCAAGCTGGTTTAAGTTTGACA
>CAVNYN010202596.1:0-17614 GCA_963692815.1 Nyctanthes arbor-tristis | reverse complement strand
ATTGGGGTTCTCCTTCTCAACAAATTTTTGCTCTCCAATTATGGATTTGCCTTCCCAATCTTCCTCACCATGTGCCACATGTCAGCCTGTGCTGTCCTGAGCTACATCTCCATCGTTTTCTTGAAAGTAGTGCCGTTGCAGCGGATCAAATCCAGGTCCCAGTTCTTAAGGATTGCCACTCTCAGCATCGTTTTTTGTGGGTCTGTTGTGGGTGGCAATATTTCCTTGAGGTATTTGCCGGTGTCCTTCAATCAGGCTGTCGGTGCCACCACTCCGTTTTTCACTGCATTGTTTGCTTATTTCATGACCTTTAAAAGGGAGCATTGGGTTACCTATGCTTGTCTTGTGCCTGTGGTTGCTGGGGTTGTCATTGCCAGCGGGGTACGTTTTCATTTCTGTGAATTTTTAGATCAAGTTAATTTCTATTTTCAATCAATTTTAGCCTGATTTGGGTTTCTTTCTGGGAAAAAGAAAAAGATAGATTTTTTGGATCGATTGTGTTTTGATCTCCCATGTAAGAAGATCTATTTTTTTATGTATGCGTAACTAATACAATTGAGTGCTTTATATTTTTCCTGTGATCTAGGATTTTTATGAAAAAGATTCGATTTTTCTTGATACGTATGAATAGGAGGCTTTTCTTTTGTTTGATGCTTGAATTATTTTCGCCGTCTGTTTTAGAAATTAATACTAGCTCTAGACATTGTGCTTATAGTATAGATCTAAATATTGGTATTAGAGATTTGAATTAACAGTAGTTGCAGTACACATGTAAGAGACATTGTGCCAGTAATTTTTAGTGAGCTTTAAAATAGAATCCAGATGATATTCTTTTAACTCCCTTGATAACCGCATGCTGAGATGAAAATATGTTTACTTATATTCTGCCGGAAATGTTGAAATTTTGAACGGATGGTGCTTGTCAAAATGCTTACATTACATATGTTGAATTTCTAAATGTTTGCAGGGTGAGCCGAGCTTCCATTTGTATGGATTTATTATGTGCATAGGTGCTACGGCGGCAAGAGCTTTTAAGTCAGTTCTTCAAGGAGTCCTCCTTTCTAATGAGGGGTATATATTTTTGCTTAGTGCAAATAGAATAGATGCATCTTCCAGTCGTAGGAACATTTTCTGGTTATCTCGGTGGATACTGGATACAGACCATCCTCTGTCTCATGTTACCACTGTTTCAAAACTTATCTTCTTTGATATTTTTGGAATTTGCTTATGTCCCTTTGCCAATCACCATCTTGTATTGAACAAATTCATTGCTCTTGTTTTTCTTTTTCATTTTTTTTTTTGACAGAAGAAAAGCTAGATATATTTTTTCATTCAATTTTTCCTCCTTCCATCATTGATTTGGCTGGGTGTGGGTCTGCGGATCTTTTAAGCGGAGCACAAACTTTGTTGTTACATTACCCACATGGTATGATATTTGTATCAGGTTGTGCTAACATTTCTACAATTTCTATGGTCTGTTCTCTTAAAAACACAAGAAAATTCTTGTACAACTCCCCCCCCCCAGCAAAGTGTTAGTGAGTGGATAATTCTCACATTGAGGGTGTACCATTATAAATCTTTGCAATTGCTTCCTTGTCTTTCTTCATTCAATTTCTACTTGATACAATTTATAGTTTCCTTGCATTTTAGGACCATTCTTTTTGGTTGGACATTAGTCTTCTGGTATCCATTTCTTCAACTTGGGTATCGATCTCAGAGATGAATTTGGTATGGTTAATGTTGACCTGCTATTGATGTTGGAACTACAAAACTACTCTATTTATTCTTTTCATTATTGAAAAATCAAAAGCACCATTTGATATGGCTTAGAGTCTAAGGTTCAGTTGGTGCCATTAGCTTATATAATCTAGATCGTTGTAGGGAAAAGTTGAACTCCATGAATTTGCTGCTATATATGTCCCCTGTTGCTGTTGCTGTATTGCTTCCTGCAGCACTTGTTATGGAGCCTAATGTTGTTGATGTGACTGTATCACTTTCGTTGGAACATAGATTCATGTGGATACTTCTTTTGCTTAATTCATCAATGGCTTATGGAGCCAACTTGTGCAATTTCTTGGTGACAAAGCATACAAGTGCACTAACACTCCAGGTCTCTCTCTCTCTCTCTCTCTCAAAAGTGGCCATTTCGTTTACTTTATTCGAACTATAGATGGATGATTTTGTTTGCTTGAATATTATGTTCTATGTATATTGTGTTGTCAATCCTACACAGGCGTCTACTGTTTTTTAGCGGGCGTTGTCAAAACTTATTGCAGAATTTTTCATGAACTGTAATTTTCTTTATACCGAATGATCCTGGTTTCTGAAAACCTTTTCCTATTGTCCAAAATACAATCAGGTGCTAGGCAATGCAAAGGGTGCTGTTGCTGTTGCCATTTCTATACTCCTTTTCAGAAATCCTGTTACCTTCATTGGCATTGCTGGATATGCAATGACTGTTATGGGGGTAGTTGGCTATGGAGAGTCCAAGCGTAGGCACAAATGATCTTCCACAGCGCCTTTTTTTGTTGCAGGTGGGCCGATAAATTTTATTGCACAAGGAGAGATTGTTATTTAATTGTAGTTTATTTTTATTATTCTATTTTTTTCCTCTAATGCTCTCAGGATTTATGTAAGGTAGGTTTTTATCCTTTCTTTACTTTTGGATGGCTTCACTTTTACCGTTCGAATCTCAGGTGGTGCTGAGATTTGTTTTGAATGGTTTGTTGTGTAAGACATTCAGTCAGACAGGAATATATAGGCTTCTGAGATTATTGCTGTAAACTTTCTTCGTTGTGAAATGCCCAATTTTGTTGCCAAGGCTTTCTCCGTATAAATGTTAATCAAGAAAATTAAACAATGGAAATATAGAGAGAAGCATTCAAACATTGTACATCATCATCTCTTTACAGATTAAACAGGTTCCTAGACTCCAATCCCCTTTATAACACATCAACATAGAAATACAAACCAGAAACTCTTACGAGAACTTTAATGTACTGATACATGTTAAAAGGATGTTTAATTTGCAGTGCTACCCTAATATATTAAAATACATTGTTTATTTTTGCCAGTCAGGAGTCCTTTTTCTTATTGTATGAAACTTGAATACACCTTTCATTCAAACAAGGTCGGGGCTGCTTGGGAGAGGTTCATAGCCATCATGCTGGTTAGATTTAGCAGTCTTCTTGCCAACAGGAATGCACTTTAAAACAACTGCAACTGGCATGCTTACTGCGCCAAGTACAACACTGAGTACCCATAATTCCCAGGTTAATGGAACAGTGCTGGCAAACGTGCCCAGGAATTCAACTATAATGACTTGGAATATTACTGTGGATGCAATAATTCCTGTGAATATCCAATTCCCAAACATTCCATGAAAAATGTTTATCTTCTCAATTTCGCGGCTGTTTATTTCATTGAAGACCTAAATCAGACCAAACAAAACAAAGGAATAGGCTAAATGATTTCAGCCGGTCTGCTTGAGACAAGAATAGTGAATATATATCTAAGACATTCACAAAAAAACTGTTACCTGACAAAACACAAAGGTGTTGAAGATAAAGGTATTGAGTACCACTGTAGCATCAGAGCCTTCAAGTCCCAATATTTTCTTTCCATCAAAATTGAGCAGTAAAAGCATGGCAAGCTGATAAATGCTCTGACCAATAATATTCCTCCACATCGTAACTGTAATGAAACTCTCAGACCTGCCAACAGGAAGCTTCTTCATCAATCCATCATGTGGAGGTTCAGTGGCCAGTGCAAGTGCACCCAAAGTGTCCATAATTAGGTTAACCCAAAGCAATTGCACCGCGGTAAGAGGAGCCGATCCTGAAGGTCACATAAAAAAAGTTGAAATATTTTACTATCATTTAAAGGATTCGAGCTTAATGGAATCTTCTACACTGGTATTAGGCTCAAGGACAAGAGTACCTGAGACACAAGCAGATATGAAATTAATCATAAGAGCAACAATGTTGACTGTCAACTGGAACTGCACAAACTTTTGAATGTTTATGTACACAGAACGTCCCCATCTTGCCACATTGACAATTGTCGTAAAATCATCATTCAGTACAATTACATCAGCACTCTCTTTTGCCACCTGAAAGGATATTTAGTAACACTCAGAATTACAAAAAATTCGGAAAATGACTTAGAAAGACTTCTTGTATTGCAGAAAAACTTATGTACATAACATACCTCAGTTCCTGCTATCCCCATGGCAAATCCAATGTCTGCTTCATGTAAAGCGGGGGCATCATTGGTACCATCGCCAGTGACGGCAACAACTTCTTTAAGTCTTGAGGTCTTCACTAGAATATGTTTGTCTGTAGGCGATGATCGTGCCATTACCTACATTCATGACATAAACACTCCAGTGGAAACTTAATAAATTTCAGAGACTTACCATGAACTAAACAAGACAAGTCTATAGCACACCTTAATATGTGGTATCATTTTGCTCATCTCTTCGGGGGTTCTAAGGCGAAAATCTGGACCTTCTACAGCAAGATCATTATCTTTAAGTATGCCACATTCTTTAGCAATTGCTATAGCTGTGTTAATATTATCACCGGTGATCATTCGCACTGCTATTCCAGCCTCTAAACAAGTTTTCACTGCTTCCTTTACCCCAGGGCGAACTGGATCTTTGATTCCCACTACGGTAATCAATGTATAGCCAAAATCAGAAATGCTGCTATTTTCTTGAAAATCATCTGCAATATCCTTAAAAGCCAGACACAGAGTACGCAATGCTTCACCAGCAAATCCATTGATGACATTCATAATATTTCCTACATGTTCTTCTGAAAGATGGAAGAGTTCACCATTGGCATCAATGGTTATCTCGCACATTTTTAGAATAATCTCAGAGGCACCTTTACAAAATGCTCGGATTTTGCCATTTCCAAGTGCCACAAGAACTGACATCTTTTTCTTGTTTGAATTGAAAGGCTCAACCCTCAACAACTTGCACTCCTTGCGTAGAGAATCAAAATCACCGCCTAGAAGCAATCCGTACTCTAAAAGTGCTGATTCAGTTGGTGTCCCCAAGACGGTTATTTTTCCATATTTATCCTTGACAATCTCTGATGTTGTATTACAAAATATTGCCTGCAAGAGAGTGGCTAATACGTTTCCAGATATATCTGAATCTAGTTTATCCTCATCTGCATTACCTTCTACCTCTTTCTCGATTCCGCATATCCATACTTTATTTACTACCATATGGTTTGTTGTCAACGTCCCTGTTTTATCGGTGGAAATACAAGTAGCTGAACCCATTGTCTCACAAGCAGAGAGATGCCTCACAAGAGCCTTTTCGTCCATTAATCTCTTCATTGCAAAAGCAAGGCTGAGTGTCACAGCCAGGGGAAGTCCTTCTGGAACTGCAACAACTATTATAGTCACTGCTGTAGCAAAGTAATTTAGAAGTGTTACAGCATCACTAGACGACCATTTGGTAAGTTCATGGCGAAGTTGTTTCTCAACCAAAAATCTCACAGACAACACTATAAAAGTCATCACAGCAAACGCCAGTCCTATCTTACCAGTAATAGTGGCAACACCATTGAGCTTCACCTGTAAAGGGGTCTCATCTTCTCCGCCCTCGCTTAGAGTGTCCATTAATTTACCCCATTCAGTTCTCATACCAACAGTAGTCACCAGCATCTTACCTAACCCATCTTGAACTTTTGTTCCAGCTAAAAGAAAAGGTCTATTTTCACATATATTTATTGGAAGACTTTCGCCTGTCAAGCTCGACTGATCAATCAACAAGTTGTACCCTGAAATGAATATTCCATCTGCTGGAACCTGATCTCCGATGGATAAGAGAACAATATCCCCTACAACCAAGTCGTGTATGGAGAGTTTTTGACGGATCCCGTCCCGAGTCACTTGGATAAAGACCTTTTTCTTTTCCTTATCCAACTCCTTGAATTGCAAAGATTGCTTGTAATCACTAACCGCTGTAACCATGACAACCAAGAATATACTGAGTAAAATTCCAAGTCCATCATACATTCCCTTTGGCCACCCTTCAGTGGCAAGTCCCACACCTATTGAGACAACCGAACAAACCATAAGGATTATAAGTGTTAAATCGTGCATAGCCTCCCACAAGAATATCCATAGACTTTTGGGAGGTTTTTCAGTATACTGATTGGAACCAAAGATAGTTCGCCTGATAGACAAATAATTTGAATTGACTCCTTCATCCACTGACACATTCAATCGACTTGCTAGCCCTTCAACTCCTTTGAGTTTTCTTAAGTTCTTGATGTCGTAAGAAGCAACTAGTGAAGCAAGTTTATCTGGGTGAATCTGAAATCCTGCTTCTCTAGCCTCTTCTTGGAGTTCGTTCTGAAGATCTTCTATAACCTCTTCTTCCCCAAAGCTTGTAGACTCTTCTGGTTGAGATTTGTTTCCAAGTCCACCTGCTGCCCAACTAATATAATTAAGAACTAATGTCGAATACAAGATCGTCAAATTGAAACCAAGACATAAGTAGCAGAGAAATACCATCAATAAACCTGAATGCTGCCTTATAGGCCAATATACAGATGCGCATATGTTCCTGATAAATAAATAGAAAAAGAAGGAGCAATATTAACAAATGTAGGACGGGAATAGCCATAGGCTGCCACACAGAGCTGGTTCCATTTACATAGGCTTTGAGTTCCACTTAACAATCAAGAGTTTATGGATAGAAAGAACTTTGCAGCAAGAAGGCAGCCAAAAACCAACTGAAGACAACATAACGCATTTTAGAGGACTAAAGAGATGGTGTTCATTTACAGGTTCTTATTAATCCAGCACAGTTTTTGCTTTCGGGAAAAAGGTATTTTGTAACAATGAAAACACAACCAAAATTCTTATTTGATTCCTTGTATCAGATTAGTATAATTACCATCAGAGTTAGAATCAGATCAGAAGTCCAAATCTGAGCAACCTAGGTTCATGACTATGTTCTATACTCAGACTATCTGATAGAAGCTTGTTACTGTCACCAGAAGTAAACTGATACTTTATAAGCAGGTTAGTTTTGCTACTAGAAGTAACATCTTTAGCCACATGCAAGCAACATCTATACTGTAATGCGCAAACGGGGTATCCACAAATGTCAAAGAACAAAGTCTACAAATCAGTAAGTAGATGTAAAACCTATCAAGTATATAAGTGTTGAATCTCACTTCAATCTTGCTTCTGATACGCATAAATCTTGATAAAGAAATGAGCTTCTTTTAGCTTAAAGATGTAATATCATATTCATGAATCACTGTTTCAACCATCCCTTAGAGACAGGGCCGAGAAGTTTATGGAGTACCACGCAGCCCCATCTTGTTCCATCGGCAACACTTCCATTCCATTCGAGTTCTTGACTGCAGCTCTTTCATTTGTTGTTCGTCACAGGGCACGAAACAGGTACTAATCAAAGACTTTCATATTTTAATGGCCGGATTGTCTGAAGTTGTGTCAACACGAATATTATATTAATAGATTATTATTATTATACTTATGCCCCACAATCCAGAACTTATAATAATAAAGTTTTAAACACCCAATTTTAAGACAAAGCTGTCCCAGTAGGGGGCCCTACAGTTTACCTGAACGCAACCAAAAAGAAATTATTATTTTTCTTGGAAACAAAACGCAACCAAGACAGTTAATTAACAGACTATTAAAAAAAAATTGTTTTAGTAATCCACCAAAGATCACTGATCAGTGATCACACTAGTGAGTAGTGACTAGCAGCAAACCACAGGAGAAAAGAAAAGGAAAAAAACTGTGAACTTACTCTAAGGTTTAGCATCTGCTCTCTGGCTTCAGATCGCTTTTCAAGATTGGCGACATAGCGGAATCGGCGGCTGCGGTTCTTGACAAGCCTGACGGCGTTACGCCACCGCATGAGCACCTCATCCGAACGGTCCTTGTTAGACAAATCGAACTCCTCGGATATTAGTTTTTCCATTTGCTCCGATCACACTTCCAATAAAACTGGTAAAAAATTCCAAAATTCACTGTATATGCATCCTTTATGTACGTAAAGAGGAACCCAGAAGCTGCAATAGATGGAGAACATAACGAGTGAAGCATCCGGCTGAAGATATAGAGGAGTCCTTCACGCGCTATCCACACGGTGTTTTTCTTTAGAACTTCCCTTTCACCGTCCCGAAACATAAAGTAAAGAACAGAGGGAAGCAATTTCGAAGAAAGTTATCCTTATATCTGGATTCAATGTCAAATGTTCTTCTTGACTTTCCCATCATGCCTTTTTGCTTTTAATCACTGTCCTTAACAAGCGTGTGTTTACGAAAAGATTATTATTTACGCAGGTAATTGGTATAAAAGGTTAAAATAATAAAATGTAGCACTAGTGAAGTGGTGTTTGACATCAGTCTAAGTGACATATAATATGTCATTAAATAATAAGTGAAATTAAATGAATAAATAAATGATCTATTTAATTCAATTTATCATTTAGTGCCACTTTGATATGGTGCCAAACACTAGTGACACTAAATAGCATTACTCAAAAGGTTTTACTTTTAAACACACTTGTATAATTAGTCTCTACCTATAAATTTTTAACAATTTCACTTATATTTTTATATTTTCTTAGCACAATTCATCTTTCATACTAAATTAGTCATTTATTACAAGAGTATTTTTGTCCAATTACATTTGAAATTGGAAAGAATTGCAAATAAAAGTTTCTAAATAAATTAGCATTATTGAAAAAAATAAAAATAATTAAACAAAAAAAATTGGGTAAAAAAGGAGAGAAAAAATATCGAGGAGACCTGCAGCAGCGGCAGTGGTTTCATGTAAAAAAAATGATTGATCGAGAGTATTAGTAAGATTAGAAAAATAAATCACTTATAGTTTTTTCCTTTTTCTTCTATTTTTTATTTTTAAATACTAATTTTTATTTAATCAATAATTATATTTAGACTAGGGACCTTTTTTTTTTTTTTTACACATTTTTTTAAAATCTTAAAAATGTAAGTAGACAATAAAACTCTTCTAATAAATGACCAATTCAACATTAATGATGAATTGTGTTAAGAAAACCTAAAAATAAGGATGAGATTGCCAAGAATACATAGGCAGAGAGACCAATTGTACAAGAGTGACTAAAGGTAGGGACCTTTCGTGTCAATTACCTTTATTTGCGCTATGCCGTAGCTTCCGGCCATGAAATGATTAAATTTGAATGGAATGGAGGATGAAGACGTGAAGACTGATTTTTTTGAGTCTCAAGGGAAGAGAACAAGGTTATCATTTTGTAGAAAAAATTGCACATGAGAATTTATGGGATTTTTTTTTTTTTTTTTTTTGCTTGAAGGAAATTTATGCTAGACGTGAAAGTATTGATCAAAGGGAGCCTAGAACTACGAATAAAAGATGTGAACTATAAAAGAGTGAAAAAATTGGCTAATGGGGGCTGACTGTTCAGCCATGTTCAGTGATACAAGAATATTGGGAACACACAATATCCTAACAAGAGTACAAATACAACCCCATAAAGGGAAAATTTTATCTAGTGATGTGGGCGATGAAAGAGTCGAGATCTCTGCAAGAATCGCCGCCTTCTTGCATCGACTCTCTGACTTTAATGCCGAGGTCGTGGGCTCTCTTTCTTATGTTATCCCCTTCTTCTGACGCCATCAGCCTTTCTATTACATTCTTGATTGTTGATGCTTTCACAGGTTCCTCCTCCTCTTTCGACCATTCCCTTACTAACAGGCCAACTTTTAGAACTTTTGTGATGAATACTGAGTTCAATGGTTGATCAGAATGCATTGGCCAGGCGGCTATTGGTACACCCATGGCAATACTTTCGAAGCAAGAATTCCAGCCACAGTGGCACATGAACCCACCTGTTGACTCGTGAGCAAGAATTTCGAGTTGAGGAGCCCAATCTCTCACCACCATTCCAACTCCTTGCGTTCTTTCTTCGAACCCTTCTGGCAGTTCGATTCGTCTAGCTTCTGCAGCAAAGATATCTGCCTTATCGGCATCTCTTAGCAACCAAATGAATTTCTGGTTGCTTTGTTCTAAGCCTGTTGCAATCTCTCTGATTTCTTGATCTGACAGGGAGATTAACGTTCCAAAAGCTACCAAGATGACCGATTTTGGTGCCCATTTATCAAGCCATTCCAAGCATGTGTGCCTTCTTTTTGAGTCCTCTTCTGAACTTAATTTTACCTGGAGGCTTGGTCTGATTGCCCACTGCTTATTCCCTCTAATCTCTTCCTTTGCCAGTAGATCAATGTAATGATTTTCTATTGATCTGCTGGTATTGAGGATATCTCCCTCTCTAGTTTTGCAATGCAGAGATTCAGATGCTATGTAATCAAGGGTCGCCTCTGTAACAAGTTCTCTAACAGAAGGCATGCCTTCTAGTTCGACCCCCAGTGGGAATGGCTGTCCAGAGCTTTCCCACAGTATTAAGAACAGACTGAAAGCTGGGATGCAGTTGAATGTATAAAATTCTGTATTTGGAATTGAAAAAACATCCTGAACAATCTCGGCAACAAGCAGATCATGGATAACAACAATCCTTGACACTTTTGAGGTTAAATCTTCTAAGAGCACACCAATGGGTTCGCGGAAGTTGAAGTAGGCCTGCATGGCGGGCGTGATATGCACAGGTGTTTTATCAAGTGTGTTGGGTTCTGGAGTTTCAATAGGAGGAGTTGGAAGATCATAGAAATAGATTTTGGCCATGATATCAGAGTTTAGGCAGTTGGCCCGGAGTTTGGCCTGGTGGTTGTGCGTGGCAGAGCCAATATAGTGAACTGGAATGCCACTGGAGGATAATAGAGCAGACAACTCGAGCAACTGGTTAAGGTGGCTTTGGCATGGAAGTGGTACCATTAATACAGCAACTTGAGATTTTTCCATGCCTCTACTTGAAAAGTAGTGGATTACAATATCTGCTTGCTTCTAATGGTATTTATCCTGTATAAATTCTATTTGCTTCGCAAAAAGGGTGCTTGAATAATTCTAACAGTCGGCAAATGATGCTTTTAGAAGTTATCTGTGGACAGATAATTAGCTGCTATTGCTTTGTCCTCTTGATGAATTCGGCGAGCAGTCCTAGAGGACTAGAACCTCAATTTGCTGCCCATCTTAGTCACGACTCAGTTAAGACAACCGGCATATTCTTTCGATAACATTCCGGGAATCCCTTTAATATTCATAAAAAAATGACAAGAATCAGTGTGATTAATTACTATTAATTAATCAATTAATATCAAAGCTGATACAAAAGAAACATCTTTAAAAATATTATTATACAAGAAAGAGCCGCCGTTGGGACTTGGAGGGACAGACACTTCAATCTAGTGATATGAGCAATGAACGAGTTGAATTCTTGGTGGGAATCGCCCCCATGGTCCAGTGATTGTCGAACCATAGATCCTATATGCTCAGCCCGCTTTATTATCTCATCCCCCTCTTAAGAACCAGTGATTGTTTTAATTGTGTCACCTTCTAAATTTTATTTTATGTTATTCATGTTTGACGCCAACTTTAATTTAATTATTACTATATTTTCTTAATTATTACATGCGTATTTTGTAGTCGATTTTGAATTATACTCAATGAGATATTAAAACCTATTTTCCTTCTTTAATTCTATTTTCTGTAAGATTATGGGGAATTAACACGGTGTCAATGAAACCTTAATCTGTTCGGTTAAGGGCTTAAGACCTTGAGATTTATATGTCTTATGTTTGATTTTTCTTATGGGCTGTTTTCTATATTTTTTCAATAAACAAAGCTATGGTGGAGCATGCTCGGAATACGTTTGATTTTCTTTAAAAAATGTAATAAGAAATGATAAAGAATCAGTTTGATTAATTATTACTTAGTATTAAGGCTGATGATAACAATGATACAAAAGAAACACATTTTTTCCTCTGTTTTGGCTTCAAAGGCGAAGTCTTTTGAGATATTATATTACGCAAGAAACGGCCGGCCCTTGGACTTGAAGGGATACTATTTATCTAGTGATATGAGCAACGAATGAGTTAAATTCTTGGTAGGAATCGCCCCCTTCGTCCAGTGACTGTCGAATCGTAAAACCTATCTCTTCGACTCTCTTTCTTATCTCATCCCCCTCTTTGGACGCCATCAAACTTTGCACAACGTTCTTTATTGTTGATGCTTTGACAGGTTCCTCTTTCTGCGTCCATTTCTTCACGGCCAGGCCTAGTTTGAGAATTTCTGTTAGGAGTATGGAGTTTATTGGCTGATCAGAATGCATTGGCCAGGCTGCTACCGGCACACCCATAGTGATATTTTCTAAGCAAGAATTCCACCCGCAATGGCTCATGAATCCACCTGTTGATTTGTGAGCCAGAATTTCGAGTTGAGGAGCCCAATCTCTCACCACCATTCCCACTCCTTCCATTCTCTCTTCGAACCCTTGTGGCAATATAACCTGTCTAGCTTCTCCAGCAAAGATATCTTCCTTATCGGTATCTCCCAACACCCAAACAAACTTGTGCTTGCTCTGTTCCAGCCCCAACGCAATCTCACTAGCTTCTGCGTCCGACACTGAAGTTAATGTTCCAAAAGATACCAAAATAACAGAGTTTGGAGCCTGTTTATCCAGCCACCTTAAGCATCTGTGCTTGCTTTTCGAGTCATTGTAATTAGTTGAAACTAGTTTCACCGCCAGGCTTGGTCTGATTGCCCACTGCTTTTTACTTCCTCTAATCTCTTCCCTTGCTAGTAGATCAATGTAACTACTTTCTATCAATCTGATAGTATTGTCAATGTCTCCAGCTCTTTCTTTGCAATACTCGGATCTCGATGCTATGAAATGGAGGGGACCCTCTGGAAAAAATTCTTTCACAGAAGGCAGGTCTTGTACTTCTTTCCCTATTGGAAACGGCCGGCCTGCCACTTCCCACAGTATCAAGAACAGATTGAAAGCCGAAATACAGTTGAATGCATAAGATTCTAAGTTTGGAATCAAAACAGCACCCTGAACTACCTCAGCAACAAGCCTGTCATGGATGATGACAATCCTCGACGCTTGACATGACAAGTCTTTTAAGAGCATACCAATTGGCTCGCGAGAGTTCAGAAGCGCCAATACGATTGGATAACGATGCCAAGGTGATTTATCAAGTGTGTTTGGATTTGGGTCGATAGGGATTATTGGAGGGGTTGGAATTTCATGGAAATGGATTTTGGCCAGGATATCAGGGTCTAGGCCGTTGGCTCGGAATCTAGCCTGGCGGTTGTGCATGGCCCAGCCGATATAGTGGACGGGTATGCCTCGTGAGGATATTAGACACGATAGCTCTAGGAGCTGGTTTAGGTGACTTTGGCTTGGATGGGGTACCATTACTACAGCAACTTGAGGTTTCTCCATTCTTGCTACGCCACTAAAATTGCTTGGATGACCAGTTTACACATTCCTTGGTCATATATATAGTTGCTAAATGGTGAGAACAGTTCGGCTTTGGCCCTCTTTTTTTTTTCCCCCTAAAAAAATAGTCTATTTTCAACCTAAATCATTTTAACTTGTTTGGAAATATTTCATACCAAACCAGATCATTTGTTGCAGTAATAAAATTATTATCTTTACTAATAATCAACACATTTACAAATTACATGTGTGTACGAAATAAGTAACAAAATTCAAAAGATAAAACAAAACTAGTCCATTTTTTTTTTTAAATTTACGTTTGTTGATCGATTTGATTGGCTGCCTTGTTGACCTTATCTCGCGAGTATGTGTGCTCTGATCCATTTTGTCTTCTGACTGCCAAAAATTGGTTCAGGGTTTAGCTGTCGGTTATATTTCATAATGAACCCAACAATTAGTTTCATAGCATTTTCCAAAAGAGTACAAGTAGAAAGTGAAAAGAGTAACATATTGGAACTGGAAATACGTAAAAAGAATATAGCAGAACTTTTACTTTCAATCTTTAAAGAAATTTTATGAATGGTGTTTTTATAGTTGGATAATTATATGTGTCGATATATAAAGAATTAAATAGAGACAGGATATGAGGTGCATGTGGAATATTATCTTTTATTACTTAATAACTTGCTTATTGCATATTTTTCAATTTGATATCTATATAAAGAGTAATGATACACATTCTTACTAATTTACTAGTTACTTTACCAGTTGATAATTTTACTTTTAAAAATCTAAATACCAAATAAGTTAAGAATTTGAATTGACAGTTTTATCTTTCAACTCTTTTTAATAATTTTGATAATCTTTTTAATAATTTTAATGTTCGATAAACTAACCAGTGTAGATTATCATTATCCTTCAAAAAATAGTGCAATAACTTCAAAAAGGAAAAAAAGAAAATAAAAAAAAGACTGCCGCAACTTGACTTTTCTAGTTTCTAGAAATAGCTACGTGGTTTATCACCCGGTTTAAGGCGGGGGAAATGTGTCACGCACTTATCGTCTCCACACGATAGTAGCGCGCGGTCTTAGCGTCGTCCCTCGATCCTCCCCTGCGGTTGAACGCTAAGTCAGCCTCACTCCGCTCGACCTGTACTAGCGACCGTACTTGGCAACCGAACAAAGACAATGGCAAGAAATGCAACTGAAGTTGGCTAGGAACGCAAACGACTATATACAATTGCAAACGACGTTTTACAACGGTTGTTGACTACTTTCTCTCTCTAACCTCACACTTGGCTCTCTATGCCACAAATGACACCCTTGGCCCCTATTTATAGGCTCAACCCCTTGGAACGGACGGTTGAGATCGTTTTGATCCAACGGCCAAGATCGACTCTCTAAATCCTTCTACAATTATCTACAAGACTCTACCATTATTTACAATTTTCTTGCATGGGCCGGAATGTTCTAGGCCCAGTTAGATCCCCCCGGTCCGGCCCAGCGGCTTCCAGCACGTCCCAGAACGTTCTGCCGAATTTTGGGACGTTCCACAGCGTTCTAGAACGTTCCGCAACGTTCTAGCAATTTCAAGCAACGTCAGGCCCCGGAACCTTCCGGAACGCACCCCGTCCAGCATGTCTTTCAAGCTTCCGGAATGTTCCGCGTCCCTCCGGGTGTGCCGTCCTTGTGGCCGTTCCACTCGGCCTGCTACACACGTCCCCTGCCGTGTGCCGAGTCTGCTCCCGTTCGGCCTTCGGTCAGACCCGCGTGCCGTCTCCCGCACCCCGTGTGCTCCTCGGCCTTGCCCGCGTGCTGCCTCCTCGGCCGTGTCACTTGCGGGGCGTGACAAATGCCAGTGTTTATCTATAATGGTTGCGGATATTTTCTTAGTAGCTCCAAAAAGTGAAGGGACAAATCTTGGCGAACGTTATCCAATAATTCAATTCGACCGTTGACAAACCAGGTCATGTGACGACGATACAAACAAATTTTGCACTTGAGAATTTCTACACTTGATGCCGAGGATGATGACGTAGAGGAGAGAGATAAAAAAGGAGATTATCATCATCATCATCATCATCATCATCATCATGCAATACAAGAAGCGGCCGGCGCTAGGAGGGACAGTAGTTTTATGATCTATAGTGATATGAGCAAGGAATGAGCTGATGAACTCTTGGTAGGAATCGCCCCCTTGGTCCAATGATGGTCCAACCATAGAACCCATCTCCTCGGCTCACTTTCTCATCAGTCATCCCCCTCGTGAGACGCCATCAACCTTACCACAATATGCTCTTTATTGTCGATGCTTTTACCGGCCGGTTCCTCCTTGTGTGTCCCTTTCTTTAAGTTCAGGCCTACTTTCAGAATTTCTGTTAAGAATATGGCATTCATTGGCTGATCAAATTCCATTGGCCACGCTGCTACTGTGATACTTTCAAAGCAAGAATTCCACCCGTTGATTTGTGAGCCAGAATTTCGGTTGAGAAGCCCAATCTCTCACCACCATTCCCACTCCTTTCCTTCTTTCTTGGAACCCTTCTGGCAATTCTTATCTGCCTTATCAGCATCTCTCAAATCCGATAACGGTGCCCAGGCGTTTTATCAAGTGCGTTCGGAGTTGGGATATCATGGAAATGGATTTTGGCCAAAATATCAGGGTCTAGGCCGTTCGCTCGGAATCTAGCCTGGCGGTTGTGCGTGGCCACGCCGACTAGGCCTCGTGAGGATATTAGACAGGATAGCTCGAGAAGCATGCAGATGAAGGTGACTTTGGCTTGGATGTGGTCCCATTACTACAGCAACTTGAGGTTTCTCCATTCTTTGTTAAGAGGAAACTCCCGAAAGTGAAACCCCCAGTGGCCTTTTGACTCGACGGGCTGTAAACCGAGGGATATACACGAGTTGATAAACAACTGAGGATGAGGATCTAGGATTCGATCCCGTGTAGCCAAAGATTTATTCCCCACGTCACCTCTACCCTTGCCAACTCGTCTGTGCCCTTGGGGGCTTAAACTGCCAGCTATAATCCAGCCAATTGGGCTCGATTCTTGCTACTCCACTAAAATTGCTTGGATGACCAGGGTACACGTTCTGTGGTCATGAGTACGCCCGTGGGAAATGTTATTTGCTGATATTTTCTTGGCAGTTCCAAAATATCAAACGGACAAATCTAGGGGAAGATCTCCAACCATATTAATTCGTATCTCGGGGATATTTTTATTTTCATTATTATTATTATTATTATATGTAGAATATCAATTATATAAATATTGTTGTTCAAATTATAGCGCATATGTAATAATTTGATACTCAAATTCCAGATGAGAAGTTTCGAGGGCAAATCACAGCCACTCCTCTCTTAATTTCCTCAACAATCTTACTTTCCCTTGTATTAAAAAATATAGTATACATTTATTTATAAATAATCATTTTTTTAATATTTTTTTGTTTTTACCACATTGAATTTCAAATTTTTTGCTAACTTATATAATTCCCTTCATGGTAGGTAGCATCTGGATAATCTACCACATAAATAAGATCGCCAGAATTGGCATCAAAATTTTCCGTCACCGGATTCACGAGTATTATCAATTGTACATTTGTGACTAATTTGAAACGGAAGATTATGTTGTGTATAATCGTTGACTAGTTTAAGTTTTACTCCATAATTAAGGGTGATTCACTGTTTTAATTATTTTAAAAGGGTTTAAAATTTAAAATTTGTATAGGTGTCGAGATTTGATTGTGCCATATGGAGGTAATGATTAAAATGATATAAGAGTTCATGTCAAATCAAATATGTAGTTAAATGTGATATTATCATGTGTCTAAAAGTTAAAATTTAAATTAGTTGATAAATTCGACGTAGTTTTAATTTGTAGCCAAACATGATGGATAAGTCTTTTATGAAAGAAACGGCCGGCCTTGGAGGGATGGATACTTTTATCTAGTGATATGAGCAATGAATGAGTTAAATTCTTGGTAAGAATCGCCTCCTTCGTCCAGTGATTTTCGAACCGTTGAACCTATCTCCTCGGCCCTCTTTCTTATCTCATCCCCCTCTTGGGATGACATCAGCCTTTCCACAATGTTCTTTATTGTTGACGCTTTTACCGGTTCCTCCTTGTGCATCCATTCCTTCACGGCCAGGCCTACTTTGAGAATGTGTTAAGAAATGGCATTCATTGTCTGATCAGAATGCATT
>CAVNYN010202586.1:0-10470 GCA_963692815.1 Nyctanthes arbor-tristis | reverse complement strand
AAAACCAGCAAAATTAATCTGTTCAAGACAAATTATTGGGAAACTATCATACTAAGAGGTAATTTTTCAATTGATAGAAATACATATATAGAAAAGTGAGCATACTTATTGACATCAAAAAGTATAAAACTCATAATTGCTTTCGTATTTGCTTCAAAGGCAGGTTTTCACTACATGCAAAACTCTACTCCCTCTTGCGAGCATGCTCCAACCCGTTGCTTGTCTTGCTTTTTAAATATCATATCTTCAATCATCTACAAAATTGTAGAAAAAGGGAGTGAGTAACAAAACCCTTTGATTCACCTTTCATTTGAAAGATTCATTTTCAAGGAAACCATTGAATGCACAAAACCTTCAAATGCACAAAAGTGCCTTATCACTAGTTAAACTACTACTTGTGATGCGCGTAAGATTCATATCAATTCAATCAATTATGGTCATGTACAATTAAGTGGATCCACAATGAATCCCAGTTGAAAAATATCTAGATTTAGATATTTTTAATAAACCTTTGGATTCCACCAATTAGAAAGTGATACGTGGCGCGATATGGTGCAGCATTCTTGGAGGGTAAAGTGGAAATTGCTCTACTAGTCCTCATACTTTGAGTTATATTGCGATTAGGCCATGACAACTCGATTCATGTTACTTGAGTCCTTCAATTTAATGTGGTTTTTCAGTTAAGTGGCTGCACTTTGAGTTATACAATTCAATAGCCACATTTTTGTCTTGATGCCTTACTCGAGTAACATTTATTGATGCCAACTCAAGTGACTATTTAATCATCGTCAATCTTTACATTTTTTGGTATCTTAAGTGGTTATTCGATCATCGTTACAATAACATTCACATTGTCAATGGCCGTATCCAAATTCTTGGCATTCATTTGAAGGACAAACCTTGTAACCTTTCAATTAATACAATACGATCACATTGTCATATTCAAATTCTTGGTGTCATCATCTTGTATTCTTACAATTGATGCAATTCAATATATTCGCATTGTTATATTCTAATTTTAGAGGTTCAATTGTGTACTAATCTTGAAATCTTTCAATTAGTGTCATTTCAACAATTGTCCAATCATCGTCAAAAGAACGATCGCGTTGTCAATAATCATATTCTAATTCAATCATTGTCAAAAATAACAATTATGTTATCAAGAGCAAACCCTTGTGGTTATACAATCATTATCAATTCATTTTCAATAACTACATTCTAGTTTCCATTCACTGTCCAAGTAAAAACGATGTTGTCAATAATCATGTTCTAGTTCTTGACACTTATGTACTTAACATTCCTTCAATACTTCAAATATGATTACATTGTCACGTTTTAATTTTTACAATTCGATTATACTGTCACATTCTTTTCCATGGTATTCATTCGAGTGACAAGTCTTGTAATTTTACCATTGATGCAATTCAATTCTATCACTCTATCATCATCTTATAACCTTTCAACTGATACAAGTTCAAGTAACATTCACATCATTATTAAAATGATGCTTATTTTGCATAATCTGTTTATAAAATTTTGCGGGATGTTACATTTAGCACCATCTATTAATTAATTAATATACAAAGGCATTTAAGTGCCCTCTTTCATTTTTTTTCCTGCCCAATGTCATGTTGTGAAACTTGTGGTGATGCTCCTGCGGTACCCTTTTTTTAATGTGTATTGATTAATTATTCCCCTTTTTATATCTCTTTTCCTCCAACTTTCCCTGAGAGTACGCTGCCCTTTCCTTCCCATCTATTTCTTAGTCCTTAGTTGATGTTTTCTCTTCGTTTTTTAGGAGCATATCTTCAATTGTCTTGCAATTTTCCATCTAAATCGCAGCTTTCCTTTCAGCCGCGGTATCATTTTTTATTTGGAAACCTGTATGCGTTCCGGGCTGTAGTGTGGACTGAAGCAGATTGATTCCACTTCTTCCACTAGTGAACAAGGAGGATTCTATATTTTTTCTGTTCGTACAACTGTTTCTATAAAATTTGTCTCTTCTTCATTTTGTATCAATGGCTCCATGTATGATTTAATCCTTGCATTGGTTTTCTTTCATTATTTTTCATTTAAGTTGACTGTATCGTTGAGGGGAGTACTGGTATGTAGAGTCATTTATTTTGATGTATGTTGTTTGTGCTCATCATCAGGGGCGGAGCCAGGATTTAGGTTCAGTGCGGTCAAAAATTTTTCTTGATAACTTTCCTTCCCTGAAGCGTAGATGGAATATTGGAGAGCAAAGCATAAAAAATTAGGCAAAACAAAGCCAATGCTCCCTACAGAAAACAACCCAAACATCGCCAATCTCCCAGTGTTCGCGTCTGCCTCAAGGAAAAAATGCCCAACTCTTCACCGAGTCCTTTTCTAAGTTCTCAATAAAAGAACCTATGGATCTTTTTAGGGTAAAAAAACTCTCAGCAATTTATATAGTTAGAGCTGTGAAGATGAAAAAATAATCTCTCTTTTTTGCCCAGATGAGGAATATGTCAATGGAACTCATTGAAATTTTAAAAAAATAGAATTCATATAATAAGGAGTCAATAACAGTTCTGAAGATTTTGTTCCATTCAAGGGGCCCGACATTTATAGAACCAACATTTATACTAGAAAAAGTCTTTGATACGGCACAAGAACCAATTGCCAAGTGATAATAAGAATGTATAAAGATAGACAAATTCTCAGAAAAAGGCATGTCTGGATGAAAATAAGAAGAAAACCAAATAAAAATAGATTGGTTCCTGATGTATAAATTGGTAGAACATCAAATTCCACAAGCCTGAATTGGATCTCATATTCCATTAACGTAAAACAAAAATCGACCCCTGCAAGAAGGACGACAAGATTGTTCACTCGAATAGTTATGACAACCAATAAGCGGAAGAACACTCCTCGGTGGCAACATCTATGGAGTTTTTTCTCCAGACGATTGAATACTAATTTTAGAATCCCATTGAGAACTCTGACGTGCACTAGGTAAGATTCCCACATTGATTTGTCATCTTTGGCATCTGTGAAGTGTTCTCTATAAAGAGAGCTTGGACCGATTTCCTTTAGTTTGATTTCCTTTAGTTGGATATGTGAAGTTGGCCTAATAGGATTTTTTGGTTCCAAAAATTTTGTAGTATAAAGATATTTTCAAATTTTCAAAATTTGGATTTGGGCTTCTTGGATTAAAATTTTAGTGCGGTCCAATTTAGATTATCTTTGAGCTGCCACCTGGTCAGTGCGGTCCACGGACCGCACTGGTCCAACACAGGCTCCGTCCCTGACGACAAGACATGGCTTTGTTCACGCAGTGCAAAATATTATTCATACAACGACTTATTATAAATTTTCCCCTTTTTCTATTTATTTTTATTGATCTTTTAGAATTAATTATATATAGCTTTTGTTAATAAATTATTACGACTGAGTGTTAAGTTAGTATATCATGTCATATCATATTTAAAATAAATTTCAAATGGAATGATTTTATTAGAAAATAATTTTACGTGAAAAAATGGTTATTTGACACCAATATGTGTAGATCTTTATTTCCCTTGAGACTATATATTTCATATGAATGGCAAAAAATTATAGAATTTCGTATTGATAGAGCCATATAGGAGGGTATTGACCAGTCTCAAAGAAATAATGTACTTGTACAAAACCCACCATGATTCTCACTTTGTTTTGGGTTTTGAAATTAAAATATGATAGTTTATTATATTTATATCTAAATAGTAATTAGAAATTTTGGTGAAGAAATTTAGCAAATTTCTTTTTCTTTAGGGAGAAAAAAAAGGGAAATGTAGTGTACATATGTAGTTTTCTTTTTATTCAAGATTATAACAACATTGCCCCATAACAGGGTTGCACTTGCATGCACCATCTACCACAATTGGATAGCACGGAATAAGCATATATTTGAAGGTATCTAACCTGAAACTAGAGGCATCATCCACAGAGTTAAAACACATTTATACAAGGTTATGTTCACCTTGTATCCTAATATTTTATTCCAATTTGAGACAAATTTAATATCAAGTCTTTAGTTTATCTTGATTCCGTTTTTTTCCGTCGTCATGACTGCTTGGGTATGCCCAGTGTAATTGTTCTTCCTGAATTTTGATCAATATATTTTCACTTATCAATAAAAAAATAATTAACAACATTAACTTCTTTTTATCCTAAAAAGAGAAAAAAAAATTATATTTTCTTCCTCTTGAAGTTTAAATTTACAATAGTAAAAAAAAAATTTATTTGAAGAAAAGTTCACGCTCCAAGTCTCATAGGGTATTATTCAAATCATCTTTGGATCTTTTAACTTTTGAAATCTAAGAAGAAAATAAAAGTTACATTATTACGAAAAGTCAGAATAAAAATAAACTCCAATAAGGTCTTTATTTTCACTTTTTTCCCCAACAAGTTTATTTTAAGTCTTTAAAATAGAGATTAAAGTGTGAGTTTAACCCTCCAAACTTTAAAAATGCTTTATAATTATTAAAAGGTACAAAGTTCCACGTTGATTTCTTGGTTTATCATAACTACTGATTTGCACTGGTCATTAAAATTAAATCAATAATTTATATCAATTTGTAATGGGAGAATACTTTACAGATTTCTTTCAGAAAAAAAAAAAGGTAAAATAAGAGAGCTTGGTACAATCCTATTATGTATCACAGATGAAAACTAAAGGGTCAAAGATCGAGCATTAAGTTTAAGAGCACTAAAACAACCCAATGCCTAATAAAAGCGTCATCAATGCGTGATAAAACGTAAAACATGACAAAGCATGAAACTCATGCTTCAAGTATAAGCATCGCCTCAGCTCGCTTAGGCGAGCATTTTTAGAACACGAAAACTACAAATTTCAGAAAGCATAATGCACATTTAATTATTTATTTATTCAATATTACCACCAAAACGAATGAAACCACATCAATATTAAGCCCATATACCAGCCAATTTCTCATTATAGACAGCTAAAATAACAATCCCAACATCCCTCAAATTTTTATGTAAATAAATATAAATAAATCCGACAAAGGTTACGATCGTATAGCAGCAAATATGACTTGATACCAACTTGGTTAACAGCTAGGCATAACAGAGTCACCCGCCAAAAACGTGGCCAAGATTGTAGGTGCATGTGAACCCGAACATGACCCAACTTAAAGAAATGCATCCTTTTCAAGCAGCTTTAGTACTTCGGCTTGATTATTTAGTTTGGCTACGTCGATAGGCGTCTTGCCATCCAAATTCTGGAGAGTTCTGCAAAAAACCAATGCATAATGAACGAACTAATTAAGAACGAGGCTCCAACAAAGCAGCGTATACATTTAGGTGTTATGGAAGAGGGCTTACACAGCAGCGCCATTTTTCAATAGAAGTTCCACACATTCCTTCCTGCCATAACCGGCAGCATAATGGAGCGGAGTGTTCTTATTCTTGTCCAAGGCATCAACTTTACCCCCAGCCTCAAGAAGAATTTGAGCACACTTAATCTGGAACAGAACAAAAGCAAAAAGAAAATTTATATGCGAAGCTATCTGGTACAATTAAATAGCATAAGGTCGATACAAAAGAACTGCGGCAACATCATATAAAAGGGGAAAAAATAAAAAAAAAAGACAAGTGAAAGAGCAGATGCTGGAGAAGGGAGCATATGAAGCTAAAAGTTTTGTGTGAAATGATTAATTTGACAAACTGCCGGAGGAGAAATGGAAAGAACAGATGGGGAGACAAAATAAGTAACATGTAGAAATGAAAAAAAGACAAATTTAACTAATCAAGTTTGAATAAGAATATAGATTACGCATGATATAAGTATTTTGATGGAAATATAATGCTAAAATTGCGATATCATTTACCTCTCCGTATCCACATGCAAAATGAAGTGCTGTCCTCCCCTCAGAATCTTCTTCATCTTTATCGGCACCATCAGCTAGCGCCTTCTTCAAACCCTGGTTATTTCGTTGAATATATATAATAATAAATGTAGCTTAGCAATTGGATTCAAAACACTTCCAGTGCTTATCATTTAATTTTCGAACTATACCTCCACATCACCAACACTAGAAGTGTGATGAACAATTGATTCCTCTTCACTTACTTCTTCTGTTTCGTCTTCACCGTCATTGTCAGCAGATGTGGCATTTTCTCCTCCAACAGCAAATCCCATTGCTTCGCCCAACTTCTGAAGTACATCTTTATCATTCCAGTACCTGATTAAAGTAATTAACACCCTTAATGCTGCTAATGGAGTGTCAAAATATTCTCACAGGTCTTAGCAGCCATGAGTTGTCAAAGCTCCAACAAGAGTCCCCACATAGTTATTTCATGAAATAGAAACAAGCTACTAAGATAAGCAAGCTTGGCCGAACATCCACAATAATCTGATGAACCTTAAGTCTGGATCTTTTGCCATTCACCTCTGTACTATTAGCATGGTATTCATCATCAGCTTGGACCAGAAAACCAATGTGATAGATCAATCAATAAATCTAACCTATTGATCAGTCTATTGTATTGACCAGTCACATGTCATCACGACCAGTCTATCTTAATATATCTTGCTTAATAAGAGATAGGACATTGATAATTTAATAGATCCACCACATTACAAATTATGGCATTTTGGAAAAGAAACGACCTCAATACCTCATCATAGCAGCAGGACCACCATTTTCTATTTCTTCCAGAATAGGTCTCAATGAGGGATCTTCCTTGATTCGAGCCATCCGTTCCTCAATTTGTTCCTTCTGAGCTGGGTTTGAAATACTCTCCAGCATGCTGGACAACGCTGGATCCTGCAAAATATAAATGAGAATTGTTTAATTGAGAATGCTAAACCTATTGGAAGTGATAGTTTGTCCCCAAGTAACATTATACCCAGAAATACCTGCATTAATGTATTACCAAGCCGCTCAGCCATGGTCATAAACTGTGGATTTTGCATAACTTGCTGCATTGTCGTATAATATTGTTGTGCGTCCATGTTGGGGATACCATCTTCAGCTGCACCACCTTGTAAACTTTTCTGAAGCTGTTCTGCCATCTGATTAAATGCAGGATCTTTTGATAATTGTTGAGCTAGCTCCTTGATGCTTGGATCCTAAACAAAAATAAGGTAAAATTTAGTGAAACAATATTTCTAGTGTGTTCTTCTATACTTATAATATGAATGCTCAAATTTTCAGGTCCAGTAGATATTAATGTCTTAGGTACTAAGGGAGTCTCTAATGCAGCCAAGTGGAAAATGTCTAATCCGCCGTCTACATCTGGAGGAGGCGTTAGACATTATCTACATTTTTTCAGTGCCACGTTAGCATTCTTTTTATATGTGGGATTGCAATTTTACAATTGATGGTTGCATTGGAGATGCCCTAAAACTCTCCTTCATATTCTTAATGGATCCACCCATTCAAATAAATTTAATGTCTATGATCCTTCAATTACCAGATTTAGAATGGATAGCAGCACAGCTTCACAAGTTGAAAATCCTTGTGAGAAATAATATAGTTCAGAACCTCCATTCAATAAGTGGGCAGAAATAAACATTTAAATCCAGTTTGTTCATTATCATAAAGGAGTAGTATTTAGTGGAAATAACCGGATCATTCTATACTTAACAAAACAGAAGGGGGGTAAAGACAAACATTAAAAAGTCCAGTCATGGCTGAGAAATCAAAGGGATTTGGCACCCCTGCAACTGATGCATGGGTTGCTCTTCTCTGCCCTGATGGTTTATCTGCAGCATTTGACTCGTTAGAAGTTTTATTCTGTGATCCCTCAGACTTCTCTTCTGCAATGATACATAGATATTATTCAGAATAGGAAAAATAACTTTGATACATGCATTAACCGAGCAAGTGAGTGCATAATCGCCATTTTAAGTTATCCATGGTGCTTGATGCATGTCGGGAAATGAATATATTTTATTAGGAAGCAAACATAATCGAAGGCATTAGTATTATGCAAGTAAAACAATAAATTCATAACAAGGTACCTTTCGTGCATTTCTACATTAGCAATCCTATAAAAAGTGGCAACCTTGCCACTGAGAAAGGTCAGGTAACACTACTAGGAAAATAATGTTCAAATTTGTCATGCTCTTCATTAACATGGTTAACATCAACAGTAAAAGTTTCACGAAGTTAGTCCCACAAATGTGGTGAGAAGAAACGACATGTTTAATCCAATCACTGACTTTTAAACAACCTCATTTTTCACCCCCTCAGTATCTCTTTTACTGCAAAACTTTGCATTCTCACTATCATGGGAAAACCAATGTCAGTTCTATATCCCATTTTTCATTTCACTGAATTGTTGTGATTTTAAATGATTGAGCAAATATATATATATACACAATTGGGTCTTTGTTTCCCATTAAAATTATAAATTAATGTGGCATCAGAGTAGGGAACAGGGGCTGGCAAATATCACTAACAGTACACTAGGCTCAATCAGTTAAAACAAAGTTCCAACCAAACCCAATTACACACATTTAAAACAAAGTTCCAACCAAACCCAATTACACACATTAACTTATTATCAAATCACTACAACCAAAATAACAACGACACAATTCACTCAGTATAACTCTTAATCCAATAAACATGGTAAATTCAATATTCAGTAACTTCATAAATTTACCCGATACGACAGCAAATATCATAACTTAACATAAAGAGAGATGCGTACCTTCTGCCGAGATCAGAGGAGTTTTCAATTCCTGAAAAATCATTTAAAATAAAAAATTACTTAATCATAAATCATCATCAACCCCATTGAACTCCAAAAAAAAAAAAAATAGAAGTTCAAATAACCAACAATCAATATCGAGCGAACCCGTCAAAATACTGAAGTACGCTGCAAATGAAAATTTTCCATTGATGGAAAACAGCAGACAAAAAGGGTCAAAACCAAAGTCACAAGCAGTAATAATAAAATGGAAATTGGTCGAATTTGAACAATCTAATGGGTTTACTAGCAGTACCTCAGACATCTTCACAGAGAAATTGAGGTTCCTTGCTTGAAGACGAATAAAGGGTGGGAATTTGAGGCACACAAGGAATAAGTACAGAAGGATTTTTGTGATTAAAAAGGAAGATTACATTCCAGATTGGATCACTTGCGGGCGATGATAGTGGGCCACGGATATCCTCACCTTACTGTGAATGAATGGTACAGTTGTACCATCTCCTGATTGCCTGCCGCTCACTCTTGGACTCAAAGCCCAACTTGCAATGGCGATTGCGATTCTCATGGACTTGAATCCATCATAAGGCATGGGCCTTCCCTTCTTCGTCTCTTCTGTATGGAATTCAGCTATCGAACAACTCAAGCCTGTTGGTAAGTGTGACCCCTTCATGTAAAACAGTTCCATTTTTGTGCCTTTGACTCACAACTGAGGTGGGATAATCTTTTAAGCATTTTTTTTGACAAATGTTAATGGGAAAAAATTCCCACCTTAATTTTATTTTTCTTTTCCATGAAATTGAAAAATATTTTCATTTTTCATTTTGTTTATACGCACTTTTATCTTTAATAGAAGATAATACATGACAATCTCTTAGACATGATATGCTAATAGTATTAAAACAAGTTATAGTGACTCTTAATTGCAATTATTTGTACTAGGAATAAAGATGTTAACATCATATTGTTCGTCAAAGTCCAGTTTTGTTATGGTTAGTATATATAGAGGTAGCTCGATATAATTTATTTGGAACTGACAAAAAGAGTTGCTTTTGTTTGTCTCTACTATCATCTTTTACTTGAAACTTATTCAAATTTCTCATTCATGTGTGAGGTTATTTTTAATCATATGTTGTGCGGTTAATTTGCTTAAAAGGTATCTTTTAAACACACTATAAATGTTATAATTTGTATGTTTATATGGCTCAATTAATACATATGTAATTGTGAATCAAGTAAATAAACACAAAAAACTCAAATTTATTACCGGTTATAAAGAAATTTTCTCACATACATGCTAAAACACTATTCCAGTCCTTCTATAGATTATTATTACTACTCGTTGCAGCCTTCCTCAGAGGTTTTCTATAGAACCAGATCTGGTCATGCGGTCGCACTGTCTGGTGAAGCCACACTGCCTGATGCGGCAGCACAATTATCCTGTGCGGGTGCACAAATAGGATGTGCGCCCGCACTGTCTTATTGTACGGCCGCACCAGGCAGTGCGACTCCACCAAACGGTCCATGCAGTATGTACGGTCGCACAGGTCATTATGTGCTGCTGAATGGATATGTCCATACAACCGCATGACCAGATTTGGTTCCAAACGTTGAAACTATATCTGATACTATAAAAAGCCTCGCTTTCTTCAACTGAACCTACACTTCTTTCCCTTTTTTTTTCTTGGGAAAGAATCTACACTTACTTCATACCTTATCGATTATGATGAATTTTCAGCATAAAATAGAATCATCACTCAAATAGGGAAGGGCAAATTACAGTAG
>CAVNYN010202583.1:0-22019 GCA_963692815.1 Nyctanthes arbor-tristis | reverse complement strand
TGTTCGCCGTATTCTAGGTAAAAAATATGATTTGATGTTGGTCAGCACCTTGTTGCTTATGTAATGTGTACAAGGCGATTCTCATTTTCATTTGCCTTCATCTCTGTATCAGGAGAAAGGAATGCTTTTGTGTGCATATTTGTAGTGGGAATAAACTTTGTGAAGCTAGGTATTGTCTCAACGATCACATCCTCCATCAGCATGAGGTATGCTTCCAATGCCTTATTGGTCCCAATATATACTACTGCTTACAAAGTTTGACGTTATTCTTTATAATTGGTTCAGTGCAATCCAGAGATCAAATTGCTACCATAATGAAGGGCATAACGCTGCTTGTAACTTTGGGACTACTCGTTACATACTCATATTTGGATCTGTCCAAGTTATTATATCTCAAATAGTACCCAAATTTCATAATACCGTGTTGCTCTCTTTTGTTTCTGCAACCATGTCCTTCATATACTCTACTATTGGGTTGATTCTTGGCTTGGCCAAAACAAGAGGTACATGTCCAAGGAATTTTAAATATACTGCTAAAACTAGTTAGATTGTGTAAAATGCTTTGAATTCATTCACTTTAAACCTGAAATTGTAGAAAACGGAGTGTTCAAGGGCAGAATTGGTGGAGTGGTTGCTTCCACTGCTGCTGAAAAAGTGTGGGCGATATCTCTAGCGCTTGGGAACATTGCCTTTGCTTTCCCATTCTCTGTTGTCTTCCTAGAGATACGGGTATGATAATTTACTTATGAACCAAAAAAAGAGTTGGGACTATGTAATCCTTGTGGGACTAACATAAATGGTTGTATTGTAGGATACTCTGAGACCAAACCCATTTGAAGACATCGCCATGAAGAAGGCATCTATTATGGCAGTTGGCACCACAACTTTCTTCTACCTACTTTGTGGAGCATTTGGGTATGCAGCTTTTGGGAATTCTACCCCCGGGAACCTTATGACAGGATTTGGTTTTTACGAGCCCTTCTGGCTAATTGATATTGCTAATGTCTGCATTGTTGTTAATCTAGTAGGGGGATATCAGGTATTCACATTAAACCAAAACTTGTTATATCATTTTTCTTCATCTGTAATACTTTAGCCTTTATTTCAAATTTGCGTCCTCAGGTATTCAGTCAACCACTCTTTGCAAATACTGAAAAATGGATTGCCGAGAAGTTCCCTGACTGCAGAATATTGCACAAAGATTACCACCCGAAAGGAGTGCCATGGTTGAGAGTAAACATTCTGAGGCTGTGTTTTCGAACTTCTTATGTTATATTGACTACATGTTTGGCAATACTTTGCCGGAAGCACTTTAACCAAGTTGTCGGATTGGCCGGAGCAATTAATTTTTGGCCCATTGTTGTACATTTTCCTGTGGAGATGTACTTGAAGCAGAAAAACATTGAAGCTTGGACAAAGAAGTCGGTTATTCTTCGAATATATAGTTTTGTGATATTTATTATTATGTTATATGCCTTTGTTGGCTCAATTAAGGGTCTTGTAACAAAATATGCATAAAGACACAGGCAATAATGTGATTTGTATCAAAATTTTATGATATGATCTGAGAAATGTAAAATAGTTTTCTTCATTAAGTCAGTGTTTTCTGTGAACTCTTCAAGAAAGACAAAGCACTAGATAAGCTTTATGGCATGCCTCCCACGGCCATTTATTTGGTAACGTCTAAGACGAGTTGAACAACACATGAAATTAAAAAACATGCTTTTAGTTTGTTGAGCACAGTCCGTTACCATGCGTTCAATATGCTCAAGTTATTATTCACTAGTCCAAGAATCCGATCAGACCTTCAACTTCGTTTAGAAAATACATCCAGTTTCTTCAAAGCTTAATTGTCAAGTTCCATTGATACAATTCTCTCTCTGGAATCCTTAAACTCAGGCTTATCAAACCAGACTCTTCTTCATAATCAAATGCCTCTTCGTACTGTTTCCACTTAACCTGTGATGCTTGATCCTACTGGTACATTTCTTTCTTTGGAATCCTGAGGTTACTCTTCTCCACAACCAAACTCTTCTTCATTGATATATCAATCAATGTTCTCTACGGTCGGTCGCGTAGATGAACATGCTACAACCACAAAGCATATTAACAATCAATCATCCTAGTCTTCTAGGATTCTTAGCTGAGTCTCTGTTACCCACCAGAATTGCCCGTCTGATTGAAACAGCCCCGTGAAAACTTCACGCACTACTATAAAAATAACACTAATTTTTAGACGAATAAATCTTTTCTACTTTCTGTGTGATGAATCTCAGATTCAAACACCACACCACACCACCATTTGTCACAGTTAACAAAATATCCTACACCCGACAGCAAATATATCAACAATTCATCTCAAAAATAGCAAATTACCTCAACTAAATCAGCACTTAAAGCACGTTGCAACTGATATTGTAACCCTCAGCAGCTGATTTCATTAATAAAATCAATTACAATTGGAAATTGAGATATGTCTGACGATGAGATGAGAAAGGAGAAGAAATTGAGGTGAGATGCAGCAGAGAATAAGGAGTTAAGAAGCACAGATGAGAAAAAATTCAGAGATGAGAGAAGGGAAATCTCAGATAATAATTCAACTAATTACCACATACCTCCCGCGAACGGCGTCGTATGCTTTGAATCCTTCCCTTTCTTTCAAAATTCACAGTTGGCCGTCGTACGATTGTGACATTCCATTGGTTAACTGATTATATTAACTGTAATTAAAGTAATAAATAGATAAATAATCTTACCTATATATATCTAAATTAAGATTAGTCAAAACTAGTTTTCCCGCCTAAATCGCAGATGTCATGCTGATGTCATATTTATTTATTTTATTTTTTTATTTTTTTCTATTTTGAAATGGCTAATTTGCATAATTTAACCTTGAGATTTCATCTTATTGTCCAATTTAATCTTAACTTTTCAAATTAACAATTTCAACATCAAATCTCACATTAGGTGATATAACATTTTTTACCTAAAAAGACAATAATACTGTTCAATTGTCATTAACTTAAAATCTATATTATATTAATCTATATCAAGTGCAGTTTCTACCTTATTTCCCTCATTTGACAGGTGCTGTAAGCTAACTGATAACGTCATATTTAACTTATTTCCCCATGTTTTTCCCTACCATAGAATTTAAAATTCCATTTCCCATTTCCCAAAGAAACTAAAGATTGAATTTTTTTTCTATATATATCTAAATTGTTTGTAGACAATAATTTAAAAAAGTTTATCCAATTGGAACAACAATAAAGAATAATATTTAAAACGTAATGCCCCTTGCCCTGTAACAACCTCGTCACGATACACAGATATATATGATCACTAAGCTCGTATAATACATAAAAGTGTTACATAAACTGTCACGATTTCAAGAAAATTTAATTCAACTTTATGATTTTCATGCAATCTATGAAACTAAATAATAATAAATAATAATATATATTATAATAATAGAAAACTAAAATAAAAAAAAGAATATAAAAAACTAATAAACTAACATAAATTATTGAAAACTCGTGATGAATATCAAAATAAGAAAAGTTTAATTTTTAAAACTCGAAAATGAAACTTATAAGTTTTTCAATTTTTTTTAAATTTCGTTTTAATAAAAGAGTTTTTTTTCGTTTTAAAATTTAATTTTTTTTTAATTTCGTTCTTTTTTTGTATTATATGATGTAATTCAGTTCAAGTCTTCAGGTCTTATGTATGTATATATATACAGACTTTACAACCGACACCTGACCCCTCCATAAAAAAAAAAATGTTTTAAGTCACATGAGCAAGAGGAAAATATTTCAGTTAAAAACACTAATCTGTTTGATATGGCTTTTTCCCACCCAAAAAAAAAAAGGAAAAAAAAAATGTTCCAATAAAATAAGGAGTTTGAACATTGCCAGAGTTGAACAGTTTCTGGGTTTTATTTAATTATTCACACCACATACAAGCCAAACCTTAATGTTTGCTACCTCAATGTCACATAAAACACACAAGACATTAACTAGGCACACCCCAACTTATGCAACATTACACCACTGAACCATATCTCCAATTCAACCTCAATCTCTCTTCGTTTCTGGTGTTTGGACAGAGTCCGGATAAATGACAGCCTTTGCTCCAGTGTAGTCGATTAGCTTCTTCCCGAGCGCCTCCTTTGCCGGATCACCAGGGCTAGTGATGCATAGGAATCTGTACATCCATTCAAGGACCTCAGGGCAGAACACCTTCCAGAAGAAAGTAACGCTAAACCAGGGTGGGTCGGTCACATATCGTTCGCCTCGACAAGCACTGTTCACTATTGCCTTTGCACAACTCTCAACCGGTCGGATGGGATTTAAGTTCACTTGAACCTAATTCAATATGACCAAACGCTTAATGAATTATTCTTTAACAAAAAACTGAAAAAGTTATAGAACCAAAAGTAATCCATATGATTATCATTTATTAAAGTGAACTTTCTGTTGAAATAGCACAACTCTAGAGTAATAAAGTAAAACAAATCAAATATCACAACTTTGGGCATGTAATTCGAAAGACTTACATCTCTAATATCCTGATCAACTTCGAGTTTTCCAGCCTTAGTCATGAACTTGCCTTGTGTAAGTTCCGACTCTATGAATCCGGGGGTGACAAGTGTTATCCCAATGTCAGGCCCGAATTCGACCCTCAATGTCTCAAAAAATTGTGCAGTTGCAGCTTTGCTTGCCTGGCATCATCATCATGATCAGAGGAAACATGAAAAATAGTAGTATTTTTATTATCAAGCCGGAAAATATCGAAAACTGAATTATGGTAGAATTACGTACATTGTAGATATTCATTCGTGGCACCGGCAACCAAGAGGCAGATGATGACATTTCGATAATACGACCCTGGCTGTTTTTGAGATAAGGAATTGCAAATCTAGTCATGTAGACATGACCCCAAAAGTTTATATCCTGTTAGATGAAACAACAAGAGCTCTTCCGATCTAGAGCCAAACCACAAGGGAATTTTGTAGCAAATAATTGAGTCCCTATGCAAATTAAATATCCTTAACGTTTAAAGAACTGTCACTTACACAAACCTAGACGTAAGTTTTTCTGGTACTTTGTTCATTCTCCGAAGCCAAATTAAGAATTCACGTGTGGGTTCATGGGCCCTAGTTTGTTGTCTAATTTCAGCTAGCACACATGTGATGAGTTCCTAGTATGGAGTGTGTTAGTCCTAGAATACTAGAAATTTTCCCCACAGGCATAGCCATACTTGCTTAAAATCTCTCTCTCTCTCTCTCTCTCTCTCTCTCTCTGGGAGAGAAGGTATAAAACATCTTTTTAAAGTTTCCCATTATCTAAAAAACTAAATATACTAATGTAACAAAGGCCCCATTACTCTAGTTTAAAATACAGTTGGATCAAACTAATTAATCACATTTGGATCAAACTAATTAATCACATTCATATCTCTAGTGGAAAGAACATTGGCAAAGACCACAACACTATTTTGAGATATATCACTAACAATTAAAAAGAGAGAGAGAGAGAGAGAGAGAGAGAGAATTCCGTGTTACTTGAAAATATTCAAGAACCTCCTAATGTTTTGTTACAAAACCTCCTACCCCATATGACCATGTGGCATGCATTGATGCACGCCACGTGTTGGCGGTTTTGTAACAAAACCTCCGAGAGGTGCTTGAATATTACCGGTGTGTTACTTGCATAAGATCCTTCTGAAAATGTTTTTCACCTCCAAGTACAGGTTCACATTGTGTTAGGCAACCAGAGTTATTATTATAAATAGTTAATTAATAATCTATCACATGATATCGTTTCATTTTAGATATATATATTCTTCAAAAAGGTCAAAAATTACAGATATTGAGTTTTCCTAAATTAAAATGTCTAAGGTTTATCGTTTAAAATATTACAGTTTGTCTATACAAACAGGCCTCGATAGGTCCGGCGCCCTTACCATAATTGATTTGAAATTGGTGATATCTTCTACCTCTTCAAGCATAGAAGAGCTCAATATTCCGGCGTTATTCACCAGATGATCCACTGCTCACAAACAGCAAAAAGATCAGAGAAAATTTCCTGCGCTCTCAGCATCAGAACGCATCCAATTAATCAAATTCAAATTCATGCTAAATTCATTAATATCTGATTAATTTCCATAATAATACAACTTACATCTACCAAAATGATTCATGGTCTGATCAATAATCCTTCTGCAATCCTCCACCCTTGAAATATCAGCATGAACCACTTCAACGTCCGGCGACCCAAGATCCCGGGCCCTTTCGGCCACTTCCCGGAGACTCCTCTCCCTCCTCGCCGCAAGAACTAAACACGCTCCTCTCTTAGCGTATTCGTATGCAAGATGCTGCAAAATCTCACCTCAGAACATGCCCAGAGAAATTCTGAGATAGTACAATTTATTTATTAAACAGAAACCGAGAGGAATTTACCTCGCCGATGCCAGAGGAGGCGCCGGTGATGACGACCACCTTTCCCGCGACATCTTCAGGGAAGAAGGAGCCCAAGATTGAAAGGAAGAACTTGAAGATTTGGAAAGGTGGGAGGAAGAGCAAGAGGGAGAAGAAGGTAAACGGAGGTGCCACTAAGTTGAGAAATGTATGAATCAAATCCATGAATTTTTCTTCTTCTGGTTCTGGCAAAGGAGAATTGAGAATGCTGTGGAATGAATATATTGTCAAGGGATATGCATTTTGATGAGCGACGGTGTCGTATTGGTGGCACCGCTGCATGGAAGTTTTGCGACACGTAATATATTCAGAAGCAAACTGTACCGCCATTTGTCTCCATCTACTCTGAGTCTGTTTCTCCTGCCAACCTTAACAGACACAGTGTACAGAGATGTACGCCACACTAACATTGATTTCACGTCTTTACACATCACATGTCCGTCTAAAGGCACGACACTATGAGACGGTTAGTAGGAGATCAAAATCTCTATCTACTCCCTTTAATGCCAACTCTTTTAAAGATTTTTTGCTTCATACAGTTCTCACCTTTTCGAAATAGCTAGAATTAGAAAATATTTTTATTTTTGTGTAACTACGTGAATTTAATTTATAGTCCGTTTGGTATCGTTTATAATTTGATTTGGCTTATAATGTATTTTGAAATTTAAATTTTTGGGACATGTGACTTAATTTGGTAAGTTAAATTTTGTTGAAAAGTAAAAAATTGTTATTTGATGTGATGGACAAGTGTCTTAAAAATTCAAAATATATTATAAGAGCTTGTTTGTTCCCATTTATTCTCTCAATTTATAAATTTACCTAACACTGATTTGATATTTGATTTGAAAACTGTTCAATTGTAACCACATATTTCACACTTTTTTACATTTTCAATACACATTTTACCTCTCTTCTTATTATAAATTATAAATTTCTCAAATAAATAGGATCAAACAAGCTCTAAATCAATTCAAACATACCAAACGGGGCCTTAATGGACTGTAAATTGCCCCGGCCCCCCGGCCCCCCGAATGATTTCTTGGAATCTATTTTAGAAAAAAATTCTAAAAAAATATGCTTCAATTTTGATCAATAGTAATTTTTACATTTTAGCTAGAAAGGTGAACTAATACTAATGGTTGATTTCTTTATTATTTATTTACATATATACGGTATCATCATAATACAAAGGGTATTATAAAATTAAAAGAATTCAAGACAATGTTGAAGAAATTGAAAAGCATAAGAGAAGAAATTGTATAGAGGAAATTTTTCACTATTGTTGATGGTTTAAATGAAGTACACAAATGCCCTATTTATAGATGTAAAGAAGGGCAAAATTGTAATTATGAACTACAAATTTATTATTAAAATGATTAATCTTAGATCCACCTAATAAACAATTTGATTTCCCACTTGCATGCTTAAGAACACGACTAGAAAATGTGCAATTAGTAACAAAATTTTAGTAACGGAAACAGTTTTATTATGATTAACAATAGAATAATAACGGGTTAGTAACGAAACGTACATGACCATGGAATTAGTAATGGAATCATTTCTGTTGCTACTTTTTCATTACTACTCCATTACTGAATAATAACGGAAATCATTTGTCACTATTAGCAATAAAATAGTAACGGGGAGCGCATAACCATAGAATTAGTAATAGAATCATTTATATTGCTACTTTTTCGTTAATAATCCGTTACTTAATAGTAACAGAAACCATTTGTCACTATTAGCAATAAAATAGTAACGGAGCGCGCATAACCACGAAATTAGTAATAGAATCATTTTTGTTGCTACTTTTTCGTTATAGCAACGAATTACCGACAACTTAATAAGGGATATTCTTTTTCGTATTTTTTTAAATGTATATTTAAAGTTACCAACGGAATCATGAATGAAACTGGATTGGTTGGTAATAATTCGTTTCTAATTAATTGCTATCCGTAACAGACCTTTCTATTACTAATTTCTCGAATAACGAAAAATTTTATAATTGTTTCACTTAAAATTTTAAAAAAAATTTCTGAAACTGTTATCAAAAATTTTTCCTCCCAAAGTAGCATATATAGATGGATACCACATGTATTTGAAATCGGGAATTTTTTAAGGGCACTCTCGTTTCAGTTCGTAGAAAAATATCATTGTTTCAGTTCGTAGAAAAATATTATTTAAAAAGAAGCATATGACATGCCGATGTACGTTGTCAATACCACTAAAGTAATTGGGAAAAAAATTGAAAAGCCCCAATGTTTGAAAAGAAAATTTTGATATTTTTAAATTGGTAAAATTACTATAACATACTTTATATAAATTATGGGGTAAAATGTTAATAAATATACACGGTAGCCTAGCGGATGAGACTTCACTCCCAACCCTAGGTCCCAAGTTCGAATTCCCATTGCAACATTAAGGAAATTAATTCTCGCGGATAGGGTGTTTGGCCTTCACGGGTCGGGTCGTGTTGGGCCTTTGTAGGTCTGGTCGGGTTATAGAAAAAAATTTATTTTTTAAATTTTAATTAGCAACTCTTTTATCTGTTAGTAATTTAGTAACGACCTAATATGTTACTAATTAGTATCAGAATATTTTTACGTTGTTAATTAGTAACAGAAAGTTTCGTTGCTAATTAGTAACGGAATTTTTATTCTATTTCTAAATTACCATGATGGAATTAGTGATAGTTTTAATGTCAAAACTTTTCCGTTACTAACAAGCATTAGACACGGAATTGGCCCGTTTAGCAACAAAAATTGCCGTTGGCAATCACATATTTTCTAGTAGTGGAAGTCTATAATTCATTGAATGTAATAGTCATCCACACACCCTTGCAACTTGCTTGATTCATAAAACTCCCTATTGGATGACTATTTCACGGATTATGCCTCGTTAAAAACCATACTAGAAAAAATCCAATGGGAAAAGATCTAGTGAAAGAAAAAGAGTACATAATTCTACATACTATTCTTGAGAGCTGACTTGTTAAAAACCTTTATAAGAAAAATCTTATAGGATAAAAACTTGATAAAGGAAAAAAGAGTACAGCTTGTATGGACTCCCCCTCATCTGATCATCAATTAAGATCTCTGTACTGACGCATTCCAATCTTGTATACCAGTTTCTCAAAAGTTGCAGTAGGAAGCGATTTGGTAAATAGATCTACCAAGTTATCATTAGAACGGATTTGTTGAACATCAATTTCACCATTTTTTTCAAGATCACGAGTGAAAAAGAATTTAGGTGAAATATGCTTGATTCTATCCCCTTTGATAAATCCTCCCTTTAACTGGGCTATGCATGCTGCATTATCTTCGTGTAGAACTGTTGGGATGTTTTTATTGCAAGATGGTCAAGATGTTCAATAGATATGTTGAATAATAGATATCAGTGATATGCATTCTTGGCTTGCTTCATGAATTGCAAGAAGTTCAGCATAATTTGAAAAAGTAGCAGTTAAATCTATTTGGTAGATCTCTATGATATAGTAGTACCACAACAAGTAAAGAGATAACCTGTCTGAGATCTGGATTTATGTGGATTAGACAAATATCCTGCATTAGTATATCTTACAATTTCTGGAAGAGAACAATTAGAATAGAATAATCCCATAACAATCATGTCATGAAGGTAACGAAATATATGTTTAATTCCGTTCCAATGCCTATTTGTTGGAGCCGAACTATATCTCGCTAATATGTTTACTGCAAATGCTATGTCTGACCTTGTATTATTAGTAAGATACATGAGGGCACCAACGGCACTTAGGTATGATACTTCAGGACCAAGAATTTCCTCATTATATTTTCGCGGTCTAAAATGATTTTTATTTACATCAAAAGACCGCACAATCATTGAAGTACTCAATAGATGTGATTTGTCAATATAAAACCTTTTGAGCACTTTTTCAATATAAGTCGACTGATGAACGAGAGTTCTATTATTCAAACGTTCAATTTGCAAACAAATGCAAAATTTTGCTTTTCCTAAATCTTTCATTTCAAATTCTTCAAATAATCAACTGCTTTTAGGAGCTCTTCATAAGTTCCAATGATGTTTAAATTATCGACATATACTGCAATGATGGTAAACATGAGTGTTGATTTCTTTATAAAAACATATGGGCAAATGAGATCATTCTTATATCCTTCGTTCAATAAGTATACACTGAGACGGTTATACGACATACGACTAGATTGTTTTACACCATATAGTGACCTCTATAGTTTAATTGAAAATAATTCTCCAGGTTTTGAACTATATGATTCAGGCTTTTTCAATCCTTCTGGGATTTTTACATAGATAACAGCGTCAAGCATGCTATATAAATAGGCTGTGACCACGTCCATTAGATGCTTATCTAGTTTTTCATGCATAGTCAAACTAACTAGATATCTAAATGTAATGGCGACCATTACGAGGGAATATGTTTCTTCAAAATCAATACCAGACATTTGGTTAAATCCTTGTGCCACAACGTACTTTATATCTGACGACTTTCATTTTTCTCATTTCTCTTTCGCACAAAAACCCATTTAAAACCAACAGGCTTTTTTTCCTTTAGGGGTTTGAATAATAAACCCAAAAACTTTGCTTTTTTTCTAATGAATCCAATTCAGCTCGTATAGCCTCTTTCCATTTTAAGCAATCACTTCTACGTCGGCATTTTTCAATGGATTTTGGTTCATCATCCTCGTTTTCATTTATAATACTAAACGCAACGTTGCATGTAAAAGTATTGTCGACATTTGTTTCTTTTCGGTTCCACCTCTTTCCAGTGTGAACATAATTTATCGAGATCTCTTCATTATCATTACTCTCAAGTACCTGTACCTCTTCTGGAGTCTCTCGATTATGGTCCACAAGAGTACTTGCCTCAACATGACCATCTTGATTAGTTGCTCATTTTTTCTTTCGAGGATTTTTATCTTTAGAACCGACTAGCCCTCTACGCTTCAGGCTCATTTTAGATTCATTAGCCACAGATTGTCCTCATTGGACATTGATTTTAAGTGGAGTATTTTCAACTGGAATGTGACATTTGGTTATTCTTTTAAGGTCAGTAAATGCATCTGGTAATTGGTTGGCTATACTTTGCAAATGAATAATCTTTTAAACTTCTTGTTTACATTGTCCATTACGATGATCAAGTGTAGACAAAAAATGATGCATTCCAAGTAATTTCTTTTTCCAACTTTTTCTTTTCTCCCCCTAATGCTGGGAATACTATCTCGTCAAAATGACAATCGGCAAATCGGTGCCGTAAAAATATCTCCTGTCTGGAGTTCAAGATATTTTATTATGGAGGGTGATTTATACCCTATATATATTTTCAGTCTCATTTAAGGACCCATCTTAATACATTGTGGTGGAGCAATAGGTATATATACAACACAACTAAAAATTTTTAAATGGGAAATATTTAGTTCCTGACAAAAAACCAATTGCAATTGGGAGAATTTGTAATAAGATATTGGCTTGATGCGTATAAGTGCTGCAGCATGCAAAGTAGCATGTCCCCATACCGAAACAGGGAGATTTGTTCTCATGAGTAAAGATTTAGCAATTAATTAGAGGCATTTAATTAATGATTCTACTATACCATTTTGTATATGAACATGAGCTACATGATGTTCAACTTTTATCTCAATTGATACACAATAATCGTTGAAAGCTTGTGATGTAAATTCACTAGCATAATTATCTTGATTGGATAATCTAGAAACTGTGCTCGTAATCGGATAATCTGAGCAAACAATCTCGCAAACACCAGGTTGCGAGAAGATAATAGACTTACGTGTGACCATTTAGTCGATGCATCTATTAAAACCATAAAATATCTAAATAGTCCACATGGAGGATGTATAGGCCCACATATATCACCCTGAATTCGTTCTAGAAACGATGGGGATTCTGTCCCAATTTTAGCTAGTGATGGTCTTGTGCCCATTTTCCCTAGAGAACAAGCAGCACATGGAAATTCATTAGTTGAAAGAATCTTCTGGTTCTTCAAGGTATATCCATTTGAATTTTCAATAATTTTTTACATCATTATTGATCTGGGATGGCCTAACCGATTATGCCAAATGAAAAAATCCTTCAAAACATCGAAGATCGGGTTCAACAAAATATTTATTTCAACCGTATTAATACTTGTATAGTATAGAGTAGAAGTTACTGTAAGTAAATTTTCTAGTACACATGTATCATTTGAAACAATATAAAGATGCTCCGTATTTTTTTCAATTGTAGTTTTAACATGGTACTCATTTCGACGTATATCTTTGAAACTTAATAGATTTCTCTTTGACTTGGTAGAATATAAGGCATCATTAATAATAAATCTTGTGCCTCCACGTAATCTAATAATCGCTCTTCCGGAGCCTTCAATAAGATTTACAAAACCTGATAATGTGTTGACATTAGATTTCCCCATAATTAAGTTTGTAAAATATTCTTTTCTTTTGATGACGGTATTTGTTGCACCACTATCTACTAAGCAAATATATTTACCAATTTGGAAGCCATTTGAAGAAGTGGTAGTATCCATGTTATTCAAAAAGGAAAAACTTATAAGAACTAATGCAAAATATCTAAATTGATATTCATTAAGATAATATGCAGAATACAAAATAATCATACACACTAACATTTGTTGAACATAAAACATAAATAGTCATAACTAATATAAATTTGATACTAGATGATACTTTCATTCATTAATCTTCCATCAATAGTTTTATATCATCACTGGAGAGCATATTTCTATCAGCTTGTTCAAAGAAATCTGTGGTATCAAGATGGGTCATTTCTAAAGGGCCACAATTGGAAGTATTCCCTTGATCCGTGAAATTTACTTCTATATTATTTCCCTTTCCCTTTTGGGATGCTTGATACAATTCCACAAGATGTTTGGCAATACGACATGTACGTGACCAATGCCCTTTTATACCACATCTATAGCATATATAATCTTGCGCCATTGAGCTACTAGCATGATGGGATTTCCATTTTCCTTTATCATGTGCAAATTTCTTAAACTTTGAAGGATTAGAATTATATCTATCACGATACTAAACATAATTTCGACTCCGGCCATGACCACGACCATGATTATGATCACGACTACTACTTTGTCCATGTCCATGTCTACAGTTAGATGACATAGCATTTACTTCTGAAAATGCTGTAGAACTAGTTGGACGGAATTCATGGCTCTTCATCAATAGCTCATTATTTTGTTCGGCTGGTGGCAAGCATGAGATTAATTCAGAATACTTTCTAAACCCTCGTTCTCGATATTGCTACTGCAGGAGCACGTTCGAGGCATGAAATGTGGAAAATGTTTTTTCTAACATTTCCTCATCTGTAACCCTTTCTCTAGATAACTTCAGTTGAGAGCTGATTTTGAATATTTTTGAATTATTCAAACTAACTTAAGTGTAACAATTAATAACTAGCTCTGGGCAATATCACGGTTTTTTGGTGATCATAACGTTCTTTTAAACTTCTCCACATAGCTTCAAGATCTTTCACTGTAAGATATTTACTCTTTAACCCATCATCCAAGTGACGACGAAGGATATATCATAGCTTTGGCTTTTTTTTAGCTTGTAGCATCATTATTTTCTTGTATTATTTTACCAAGACTTATAGATTCTAAGTGAATCTCGACATTTAGTATCCATACAAGGTAATTTTTCCAGTGATGTCAAGAGCAAGAAATCAATCTTTGTCAAATTTGCCATTTTAGAACTATCATAAAAATCAAGAATAAAATTAGAAATTTGGATATATCAAAACAATTGTTACATGTAAGTGTGCTAACACATACATATTGGATTTCAAAGATCAGATAACTTAATTCATAATGGATACTAGCATGGGATAAGTATATTCAAGTACTAGATTTGAAGATTTTGTAACATTGTTAGTGTCTATGACAAGAGTTCATTGCATGAAATACTACACATATCTAGTTAACTACCTTTTAATATATATATATATATCTTGTCATATAGTTGGCTTTTATAAATTCTCAATATTTATACCATCATTGTATATAATCATTCTTTATGTTTTTGAGCTTATGTATGAGTCTAAAGTGTAAATAAGAAGTATGAGAAACATAATGAGCTTATGTATAAACACAATGAGAACCAGCCATCATAGGCGGTAGAAAATGATTTAGAAATTATACCTCCGATGTGACGAAAGAATAGCTTGTCTAGATCCTCACTAACTTTGGCTATATCACCGTGCTCAATAGGTTAGAATCTCGTGCTGATACCATGTTATAAAATTAAAAGAACTCAAAACAATGTTGAAAAAATTGAGAAGCACAAGAGAAGAAATTGTATAGAGGAAATTTTTCACTCTTGTTGATGGTTTAAATGAATTATATAAATGCCTTATTTATAGATGCAAAGAATGGCAAGATTGTAATTATAAACTACAAATTTATCATTAAAATAATTAATCTTGAATCCAACTAATAAACAACTTGATTTCCCACTTGCATGCTTAAGAAATCTATAATTCATTGAATGTAATAGTCATCCACACACCCTTACAACTTGCTTGATTCATAAAAAAGGGGTAGTATTCGAAACTTTTTGTATAAGTATAATAGTACAATATTATCAAGTCAGGTGATCCAACCTTAACTTGCACCCCCCTTGAAAGTTCGACTACACTTTGTTTTCTGACATGAGAATTTGTGATGTGTTCTTGATCCGAAACCTTTTAATTTGACCATTAAGAAGTCAATAATTTAGCAAAAATGATAATTTTACATTAATTAATTAATTGATAAATATATATAAACTTATAAATAACAGTATATAAATAAATGTTTGCAAAAATAAAAATAAATAATTCATCACTTTACGCGACTCATCCCAGTATCTTACAAATACCATACCCCTTTATCCACCCAACCATGCTGAGGAGGTTGACGGAAGCGGGATGGGCACGATGGGATGTTAATTATTTTATTTTCATTTTGTTGCATTGTTACATTAATTAAAATCATAATAATCTTTTTTACTTAATTCTTTTAAAGTCCTATCACTTATAAGAAAAGTCATTATAGAGAGAATTAATTTTAAAAAGTACAAATCAAATAGACTTTAGGGGACAAGTAAGCTTGACTGAGCAAAGAAATGGATTCTAGGCAGGCAGCGCATCTTCAATGATAAGCTATCTATTGCATAGATATATGACATAAAAATAGAATCAGGAGTCTTCAATGGTAAATGTGAATTAAGAGAAGACTCTATACACTTTTTTAGATTAGCTATAAAAGAAAGAGGATAAATACTTTTTTTTTTTTTAAACAGGATATATATATATATTAATAATTCAAAATTATAAATGCACTATTTTTTTTTGAAAGTACAATTGCAAAATCTATATCATATCAACATAAATGCTCGTAGATATTTATCAAATTGAAATACAGAGCTAAAAAATCAACAATACAAACCCACATATAGTGGGAACATACACTACAATAAAATATAAAAAATACCTCATATGGGGAATCGGACTTGAGACCTATAGGTAGGCATTTAACCGTATGGCAATGCACTTTCCCAATAGAAGAAATTACCTTAGATTTTTATAAAATCAAAATTTTGTATTGAGGATTTAGTTTTCTTGCCCTACAATCTCATATATAAGGCCCCGAAGAAAAGGAAGTGGCACTACACCTTATAATGCAGCGTAAATTGCCACCACCAAAGGGAGGTGCCAATTGGGAGCAGGCCGGAGGAGTGGGGTATGAATAGGAAGTGTAAAAATGTCGTAAGTTCAAAAGATATGAACGATAATTTGACACTAGTGTCTTGCCCATTCATTAAATGCAATTCGTTAGACTCAAAAGCAACATTCGATTCTTAAAGGCAAATTTTCGTTTTAAGAAAATAAGTAATTAAAAAAATTGATGAAACTTTTAACTTAATTTGATCCAAAAAAAAAAAAAAAAAAGTTCCATTTTAGCAATGCGAAGTAGAAAGGATTAGATATTTAACTAATTTTCTGAGTCAATCAATTTGTTATCTTTCAAATCTCAAATCTTGGAAAGGTAGAGGGGAGAGGGATTGACACCAATAAGAGAAAAAATGGACAAATAAAATGGAGAGGATAGAATATGATTAATCTACTTATACAGATGAAATGTACAAAGGTGTTTAGAAAGAGTGTGAAATTAAAATTTTACTCGTATTATATATATATACACACACACACACATTTTATAGGGATACATATCTATAGTCTCGTTCTATCACGATATGGAATAGCATTATATGTACCATATACCATGTGGCATTTATCGAGACTCACCACATGGGAAATCACAATTATGTGAGCACGTCACATTGCCGTATGGCACTATATAGTATCATACATTTGGTGGTGTTTGATCAATTTTACACATATCTAATACAATTTCTATTATATATCGCATCAATCGAACCAGTCAGGTCGACGCGACGCGGAGTCCTGCAATTTTTTTTCTTTGTAATTAATGACGTGAGGACCATGGAAACTAGTTACTCAAACCAGAAAATGACTCTCCAAATTTCCGTGCAAGGCAGGGAAGGGTAAAGGGTTCTCCATTTTCTCCCCTACTCAAAAAAGTGGTTCACCTGCAAAATCTCATTTCCCTCCCTCCTTAATTTTACTTCAACACACTAAATCTTCCATTTCTTCTAATTGAACTTTTGTCTTTTCAAACGATTTGTTTGCCTAATTCCATCAATTTAAGCTATTTCTTTCCACAAGTAACTCAACATTAGCTTAATTAAATCTCCAAACTAATTAATGAACTTTAGCACTCATAATGGCATTGATTCAAGTTCCTGCCTCTGGAGATCGGAAGAGCACACGTCTGTTGGGATGATTTTTCCTGTTGTTCCGACCCGAAAAAGCACCATTTTCGTATTAATGTCAGCTTCTCCTCTCCAAGCCATGCCTGCAGAAACAGGGGATTCTTAAAGATGAAGGTGACTGCAAATTTAAAAGGTTCCAAAAACGCGGAGACGATAAACGGGAAGAAATTTAATGGGATTCACATCGAAGGGATGCCGTTTTTAGTCCATAGGAACAATGATTTGCTTAAAGATAGAAGTACAGAAGATCTGAGTCATGATCATGAATATCTTCTTGGCAGGTTTGTGGAGGATAGGTTTGTTTACAGGCAATCCTTTGTTATAAGGTCTTATGAAATCGGACCGGACAAAACTGCTACGATGGAGACTCTTATGAATCTCCTTCAGGTTGGTTATTCTTTGCTTCAAGTGTTGGAAAATGATTTCTGTAGTCGATTCTGATCAATTTATTGGGAACCATTAATTTGGCGAAACGGTATTTTTTTTGGTTCAAATTCGATGAATTTTTCTTGCACAACAGGAGACAGCACTGAATCATGTAGCAAGCTCAGGTGTTGTGGGTAATGGATTTGGTGCAACCAGGGAAATGAGCCTCAGGAAATTGATTTGGGTTGTCACTCGAATTCACGTTCAAGTCGACAAATACAGCTCCTGGTATGCTTTATTTTTCTTCTTTATGATGATTTCTCGCAGAAAACTTGTGCGTCTTACGAAATATGTAGATAAAAAAGATGTGATGAATTTCTATCTTGAGATTAAAAGAAGGAACTAACGTCGGCTTAGTCATCATCCAGCTTTGTTTTTGGTTGGAATTAAAAGACTTAATAGGCGTCTACGTGATACACTATCTAACAACTTAAACTTTAGATGGCGTATACCTAAAGTTCTAAATCTTTTCGTTTCTTTCCCTTCTTCCAATCTTTTATCCGGTGATCTAATGTCCAAGAATGCTGACAGGGGTGACGTTGTAGAGATAGATACATGGGTCGACGCAGCTGGGAAAAATGCAATGCGGCGCGACTGGATTATCCGAGACTACAATACCCGCAAAATAATAACAAGAGCAACAAGGTATGTGTGTGTATGTATATATAATATATATATATATTTCCTCGTACTCGCATTAATTTAATTATATATATATATATATATTTGGTACAACATATCATTATTATTTTCCTGTACAGCACATGGGTGATCATGAATAGAGAAACAAGAAGATTGTGTAAAATCCCTGAAGAAGTGAAAAATGAAGTCCAGCCCTTCTACCTCAATAGAAAAGCAATTGCAACCAAAGACACCGATAGTGAAAAGATCGAAAAACTCACCGATGAATCTGCTGAAAGAATTCGATCTGGTTTAGCTGTAAGTACTCAAATAAATTCAAGGATTATATAAATTAAGAAAATTAATTTTTTGATTTTTTTAGCAAGAAAAATTGTTGTTCCTTTTTCAGCCGCGATGGAGTGATATGGATGCGAATCAACATGTTAACAATGTCAAATACATTGGATGGATTTTAGAGGTATGAAGATTCAAGAAATTTATAAGCTCGAATTTTGCGCACATTAACCAATCATTAGTAGTCATAAACTCATAATGTTGAGTCAATCTGAAACTTATCGACTATAAATAATTTATTATTATTTAAAAAAAAAAACAATATTGCGTTTTGAGTTTTAATTATGTGCAGAGCATCCCGGTACATGTACTAGAAGACTATAATCTAACGAGCATGACATTAGAGTATCGACGTGAATGCCGTCAGTCCAAAGTTCTTGAATCATTAACAAGCATGAAACCAAAAACAGCTGAAAACAGAACTAGTACTGCAGAAGAAGATTTCAAATGCACACATTTGCTTCGAATGGAAGACGATAACGCCGAGATCGTCCGTGCAAGATCTGTATGGCAATGCAAGCAAAATCACAAGATCTGATCAATGAAATTTGTTGTATTTCTTTAAAGATTCAATTTTTTTTTTCATTTTTCGATTTTTAATTTTTAATTTTGGGTTAGTTTATATATGGAGTTTCTCTGTATAGTTGGGATCTTCAAATTATATGCTTGTTCTTGCATTTGTATTTTGTAAAGACTAAGAAAAAGAAAAAATTTTGAGCCAATTAAGGTTAAGTGTGTGGTTTTCGATCCAATTCTATCTCTAGTCTAAGTTCATGTCCCACCACAACAGATGTGAATACGGTCTGGACCCGTAGGGTTCAGATAGATAGATTCATTTTCACTTAAAATTTACAAAATGACACTCTAAATTTTCTTTTAAGTTTAATACTGTTTAGCACAGTTTTCAAATTTTGATAAAAAAAACACATGGTATCTCTATATAATGTAATATAAGTAGATTTTGCACAAATACAATAATGGTCTCCTACTAGATGTTATCTCGCCATACATACACATGGCAGGAGATTATAAAGACAATTGTGTAAGCCCCTACATATAAGGGAGCACAGTGTAGGTTTCTTCAATAATCTCTCGTCACGTGTGCATATCGTGAGATCATTTTTGGTCTCCAATATCCTCATTTTTACACATGAATCCACAAATGTGTTCACGTGCAAAAAAGAAAAAGGGACTTATATGTGGGTTCATGCCTCATGAACAAAATTTGCACAGTAGGATAAGGTCCTCCATAAGGGAGACTATAGAGACACCCAGTGTCTCTGGTTATATCCACTTATCTTGATTCTCATTAGCTATGAATTCAATACTCCTAGAGTTTTTGAAAGGAGCAACACTGGCAACCCAAAATTAGCACACGCTTTGACATATCAATGTACAACCTCGGTCTATTATTTTCGTCCATCCCAAAAAGATAGTCAACTTATTATATTGAGTATATCGTTAATTTTTCATATCAATATATGCCTCTACTTAATGTATCTTGTTATTACTCAACATCAACTAGCTATGTATTGGAAGTATATTTTCAAATAATTAATCAGACATACAGGTAAATATGAAAAAAAATATAGGTAAACTTTGATTTTTCAACTATAGTAATTAATTATTCTTTCTTAATCTATGTAAAAATAACTATCACACTATCTCTGTGAGACAGAGAGAGTAATAAAGAATAGAAAAATGATATGATGATTTGGCATTACCATGTAAGCATTCCAATTTATATAGAGTTGACGTCACAATGCTACATCAATTGTAACCTTTATATGTATACTAGTCACGGCACGTGCGTTGCACGTGTCATCAACTTCACATAGCATATATATCTCTTAAAATTACATGACACTACCAATCAAACAACATTCATAAAAATGACTTGAACTTCCTGGTGGAAATTGAATTATTTCTTAACTCTTATGAATAATAGATTATTAAAGGATGCTACTAAGTAATCGCACATCATCTCAATGAATTAACTTTTATATACAAAATACTTTGCAAAAAAAAAATGTTCTAATTAAGTGTGTAACCTATATGTACATGGCACTAAAATTTTGTAAGGACGAAATGAGAATACCTTTAAGATTATAAATCAGAATAACTTCAAGGTCCCAAACTTTTCATACAATGAGAAACATATATACAACTAATTGAGACGAAAGAATTACAATAATAAGAGAGTATGATTGTTGAACACAAAGCAAATTAAAACCAAACATTCGCCAACAAAAACGTCAAAGATGTTTCCTTTTGACAAAAACAAAATCTCGTGCAGGAAATAGATAAAAATTCTAGGCTTACTTCTTTGTCTCCATATTAATACTAAATAGATCAATTAAAAACATGACCAATAAACTCACATATAATCTCCCTCACTCCCGGTAAAATGACAACTGCATTTCTGCTTTTATTTCACAGCATACTTCAGAGAAATTTTTGGAGAGCTAGATTATACTTGAAAAAATAAACTCAATGTCAGTAATAGTTTTTTTTTCCATATTCCAAAATACTCACATATAAGAGATGTATATCATTTGGAAGATGAATCAATGTGTCATAACAAAAGGTTCAAATCACTTATTATATTGTTATAATAATTTTAATAAAATCAGAAATTCCTTAAAGCTCTGCATAACATAGTAGCTAAAGAACGAGTTCCTCATGACAATCTTATAGGTTCAATGTTCAAAAGGAAACTAATAGCCAAGAGAGTATTAAATTCCAAAAAATAAATGAACCACAGAGAGAAAAAGAAGGAATTACAAAAGGCGGTGGTATGGTACTCAAAAACTATCTTCAGTTTCATCCAATGCTAATGCTAAAACTCTTAGAATTGGGTACAGAACCAAATGTGATAAAGAAAAGTCAACAAGCACTCATGGTTTAAGCATGTTTGAGACACACCGCAACAGCTGACCAAGTTTAAATGATGTCTCGCCTAAATCAAATTTACATATTGATGGATTTAGCCCATAGAAATGACCACGTTTTATTGGTTTCTACAGATATTGTCAATAGCCATGTACTATTTGCATAGATAGTTCCAATAAACTTTTGGGGGAGTACCAAACAATAGTAAATACTCCAAGAAAAGCGCAGTGGACAAGAATAATCAACCTGGAAAATAAGACGTCTTAGAGATCTTTTTAAGAATTAAATCCAACAGCTATTTGAGTTAACATTATGAAAAGCAAAATTCCCAAGAAACATATAGA
>CAVNYN010202577.1:0-10507 GCA_963692815.1 Nyctanthes arbor-tristis | reverse complement strand
AGAAAATTTTTTTCACAAGCCCGGAAAAGCCCGAAAAAAACCGAATTATTACCCGAGCCCGAACCGGGACCGAAACCGTTTGGGCTTGCCATTTTTAGGACCGAGACCGGGACCGAACCGAAGATGTTTGGTCCGGTCTTGGTCCTTCAAAAATCCGGGACCGAAACCCGTTTGCACAGCCCTACATGGAATAGGGTTTGACAATCCTCCAACAGATTCACATGTCCCTCGGGCCCCATTGAATCTTTTCACATGACATGTTCGGGTCCCACCCTCCCTTTCATTCAACCATTTCCACATGTATTACTTATTTATTTTAATTAGGACTAGTATTTTTAACAAAATGAACTTAATTTGTGTTCATTAGATTATATAATTTTTATTTATTTCTCCTTCTTCTTCTTTTCCTGACAAAGCTCAATCTTTATTAATGAAAATGAATGCACAAACATGTGTATGCATAGTGCATAGTGTACTTTCAAGTACCGTGAGAAATTGTAGTAGCTACATGTGTGTACTATGCATGTCGTATGTGTAGTTGCGCGATAACTATAATTAAGGGGTTCTAAAGCCGTATTTGTTTGTGCTATGCCACTAGTAATTACAAAAAAAAAGTTGAGTTAGTATGATGCAATGAGCATTGCAGTAAATTATGTGCTTGAAACGAAGTCTTATAATTCTACTTGAAGGACTTATTAACTTTAAAGTGAAATTCGATCCGGCGCCCCCTTTACATATTTTCCTAATGAAATCACCATGCTGAAAAGTAAAAACCATGTTTATGTTTCCTAATTATCGTGTCATTTAACTTGATTAGATGGAAAAGTTTTACAACTAGAAGGCGGGTTTTCACCCTTTGTTACAAGCTGTTTGAAGGGGACAAAATGTTGTCTTTTAAGAAAAAGAAGAAGCCAATTTTGCGAGTAGGTAATCAAATTCAGGGTTCAAGAAAAAGGGGAAGCTTTGGAATCAACAGCAGCAGACATAACTTTTTCTTCCTTTTCCCCAAAGTCAAAAATTATGTGCTAAATTTCAAACTAGAAAAACATATATAATTGGTTGAAAAATGTTGTGATGGCTCGGTATTTCAACCAGTTTACATTTGCAATTTCGTTAAATTACAGTATATTTTGATGGTGATACTGTACAATACTGCATGCCATACGTGTCGACGATATATCATAACGGGTAATTTTTATAGAGAGGGGTAAAGTGGAAGGGATATGATTGAGGGCAGACATCCAAATTCCAAAGGATGAATCATTGAAAGTAGGCTAGTGTCACCATGTCAATACCCATTCCAGCAAGATTGAATATCCAGCTCATTTATTGGTCCACGTTTCACCAATTTGCCATCAATCTCTACATTAATACATCCCCCATTCAAATTCACCTTCTTCCTTCTCTCCATTACACACACACACACACTCTCTCTCTCTCTCTCTAAAAACCCCACTCTTAAGAAAATCAACAACCCAAGAAGAAGAAGAAGAAGAAAACCCTGTAGGTAGAAGAATCAACCTGCTGCCATGGAAGTTGGGGTGATGAAGATGGGGAATGCTCTGAATGAAGACCAATTAGGGAATAAGAAGAAGGAAAAGCTGGAGTTTCAGGAAACTGAATTGAGGCTAGGATTGCCTGGAAGTAGTGGTGATCATCATGACGGGGAAATTGCAGGCCAGAAAAACATTAACATGAATTCAAATGGAAAAAGAGGCTACTCACAAAGTGTTGATTTGAAGCTAAATCTTTCTGGGAATATGATAGATCATCAAACAGATGATAATCAGAAACACAAGAATTTGCACCTCAAGGGGAAGACTCCTGCTGCCAAGTAACTAACTAACTAACTGCAGCGCTTAATAATTAATTATTACACATGAATATATATTGAATTAATTGCTGATAATTATTGTTTACTACACGGTAGATCTGAACTTCGGTTTTGTTTAATGTTGTTGGGTACTGTCCAGTCGAGGATGTGATACATAATATAATATGTTGGTTTAATTTTCTTGTATTATGATCGATGATAGGGCACAAGTGTTGGGTTGGCCACCGGTTAGGTCATACCTGAAAAATCATGTTATGGTGGTTCAAAAGAGCGACGGCGAGAAGGAGACAGCCGACAAGTGTAGCGCCACCTTCGTGAAGGTTAGCATGGATGGGGCGCCGTATCTTCGGAAAGTAGACTTGAACATTTACACAGGTTATCAAGACCTCTTTGACGCCTTGGGCAAGATGTTCAGCTCCTTTACTATTGGTAACTATTATATATATATACACACCATCAACTGTAATATATATATATATATATATTTTTCTCATGATCAAATGCTATGCATGCATTTTCTATATACTTTTTGTTAATTAATATATAAATAAGAGCAGCGTAACACCTGAAATTCGACGGACCTTAATTTATTTTCCTCGATCGTGCAATTAATTGGCATTAAAATGTTGTGTGTTAATTTGAATTGTTCAATTTATGTAGGAATGATAGACTTGATGAATGAGAGCAAGCTGATGGATCTTTTGAATGGTTCTGACTATGTTCCTACTTATGAAGACAGGGATGGTGATTGGATGCTTGTTGGTGATGTCCCATGGAAGTAAGATTAATAATATATATTCGACCTTAGCTTGGGTCTAAATATTGTTATTAGCTATGCCTAACTGTTTACTTTTCATGATACGGCGTGCCTTAACAGTTCATTATTGTCATCGTCGTCAGTTATGTTTTTGATGATATAAATCATGCAGGATGTTTGTTGGATCATGCAAGCGCTTGCGCATTATGAAAGGAACGGAAGCAATAGGGCTAGGTCAGTATAAATTAATGTTCCTCAGCCTCAACTCACGACTTGATCTTTGTCATTTATATACTCTAGCTAGTCACAAGATGCATGATTGAACACTAGATAATGTTGTGAATCAACTTTATTAATTAATTGCTTCATGTTAGATGACATACATTCATATATAGCTCATTAGATATTTGATCATCTCTCCATGGTGTGCATGTTTCGTGGATCCCGAACCTTTTAAAATTGCAGTCACTATTGCGCCTATTGCATTCTAGTGAGGATTCGCCACGGCAGCTGATTGAAGTTGTGATTTGTTTTTGAGTTTCAGCACCTCGAGCCATGGAAAAATGCAAGAACAGAAGCTAAACCAGCCGATCCCCTTCATGATCCAGAAAAGCAAAAAAGCCAAGACAAACACATTGATGTATTCTGCCTGTACTATTTTCTTGTAATGTTAGATAATAATTAATTGTAGTGTGAAATTAATCAAATTATTATGTTCCTCTAGCTAGTATGGACACAAACTATATTTCTGCATGTGAACCTTAAGTCGACTTGGTGTGTCTAGCTTGCTTATTATCACTAATAATTTGTTTAATATTGTGGTATTACTCAGATACTTTATATGAAATATTATTAAGTGTGTTTTAGTTTGAAACTTAAAAGGGATTTTTTGTAATCTGCATTTAATTTGTACGGATTGGAAGCAGTATCATGTGCATAATCAATGTGGCATTTACTCAATGCTCATTTTGGCTTGGCACTTCACTCGCAGATCCGTCTGCCTAACAAGAATGTGTAGCCAAATACATAGATTCAAGCAATCCTATAAAGTGGAGAAATAGAGAACGAAATGAGACATCAAGAGGGCCAAAAAACTAGAAAATCATAGGTCCAATCCCAATGAATGAAATCTGTATATATCTTTATTTCTCAAGTCTGTTTTTTATTTTTTGATAGACAGAGAATTATGGGATTAACAGATAATTTGAACATTTGAGGCTGCAGACATGCCTCTGGATTGGAACGGACAATACAAACAACTTTTGGGGCAACTTTAATTTATGATGTTGAAATCACAGCACAACGGCGTTTCCTAGGCCTCGACCATTTCTTCTCTTCATCGAATTCCTGCAAATGGAGGGGTAGATATCAGAGGCCTATAAGAAACTGACATTAATCTAACAAGAATTCACATATCCTTGGCATATTCTTTCGTAATCAAAAAGATTGCAAGAGAGCATCAAAGTCCAAGTAAAAGCATGCGCGATCGAGCATATTGTCCTCATTTCCCATTAAATTCAGAAAAAATGTTGAGTTACCAACACTTTTCACAATCACTGGTCGTACAATGGTCAACAGAATGTGTTTAAGTGTTACCTGAGGACTGAATAAATACGGAACACAGATTCTTTTAGAGCCATCAGGTAGGCGTTTGGAAGGAGAATGATTTTCTACAACTGGAATTTGGTCGTAGACCTGCCCAAAATAGTTAGTAAGTGTTATCTCGAATAGAGAAAAAAAAACTAGAAAATAATTAACCAACAGGTGGAGGAAGGAATGAGCAAATGCCCTTCTACTTTGCCTTAAAGAAAGATAAAAATTTAAATCAGCCTATAAGCTGAACATATAAGACCTTATAAAATGTGTTAAAATGCTACTGATGAAAGACATTTGTCCTGAAATAGCAGAGGAAAATTGAAGATACTAATATTCACATTTCACAACCAAGAAGATAGATTTACTTAGCATCTTTACCTGCTTCTGGATGGTCTTGACCAACATGTTTTGACAATCTGATGCATGCACACTTTCTAAATTGTGGCATTGGAGCAGCAACCTCTCTGGGGTCAGAGCAAGTAAAATATTAGCTTCAATCCAGGGAAAAACCTTAACTAATTTTCAAGGAGGTTAGTTGCTGGATGAATCTAAACATACCTGGATGCAAGTTTCTACAAGAATTGAGATTTAAATCAGTAAGTTGAGGGCAATTTAGATATAGTGCCTGTGTTAAAAAAATTTTCAAAATCAATAAACAAAATAATATTTGATGCAAAAAGATTAATATTTTTCTTGAAAGAATAGAATCTTACATCCAAGCCAGAACAACCCCATAAGCTTAGCTTCTTCAACCGGCTATGTTTGATGATTAGCTTCTGGTATATAAGATGCGACTTTCCATTGGGAGTTCTTTGCAAGTCACAACTAATGTCTTCTTCATTAGATAATTCTGTATCGGGATCGCAAATGGTCATTCCACAGTCCATAAGTTCCAAACGTGGCAGTTGGGCAGCAGCAAATTGAATGCCGCCTACAGGTACAGAGGGCATAAATGAATATTGAAGGAATCACTAAAAACATACAGAATTCAGTAACCAGATAGCAATAATCAGGGTTTGCATATTACTTGACGTTATGTTGGGGCAAAGAGCAAGAAGTAGTTTTGTTAATGTTTCTGGAAACTCGTTGCAGATCATTCCAATGCCACTATCACTGATGCTAGACCTAACATTAAGTACAGCATCAATGAAGCATTTAGTCTCATCTAAAACGTACACAATGGTTAATGACAGAGATATCAATCAAATGTTGGTACCCACGATGGGATATCTATAGTAAATCAGAAATAATATTCATTACAAACTGCAGGACACAGCCACAGCAGACTGAATGACCTAAAAAAATGTCACTGAAACTTACCCACTTAGGTCAAGCAATTCCAGCTTTGAGTAGCTCGAAGCAATAGCTGCAACTGACGCGTCTGTAATCTCAGATCCAAGTACAAGAGAAAGCATTCGCAATCCCCTAAAAATAGTAGCACCAGTATATTTTTCCATCAGACTTCTTATGATTTGCTCATTAATTTCATGTAAAGAAAGTTTGAGCAACTCCGAAAGAAATTTAAAATACAATAAGTGCAAGACATTGTACATATAATGTGCAAAAGACAGTTCCAACCTCAAATTTGCTGCTGTAAGCGCAAGCACTACAGCATGAGAAAGCCGCATTGAAGCAATGTGGATGTTCTGTAGCTTTTGGCAGCTTATTCCCAAACCATTCACTATGGTTATTAGATCAGTGCTATCATTTTCTTGCCGAGAAAAATCCAAAGATACCTCCTTTAAGTTGGGACAGTTGAGAGCCTTTCACAGACAGAGAGAGAGAGAGAGAGAGGGTTCAGCTACCAGTGTTAAGAAGTGTAGATCAGATAGGATGACAGAAAATGGACATTCAACCAGTAGAGAAATTACCATCTTAGAGACAGAGTGAAGATCAGAGAGCCAGAGAGTGGACAAGCTGGTTGAAGAAAAAATCAAACCACCCAGACTACCACACCCTTCCATCTTAAGACTGGTCAGGCATCTTTTCTCGGATATAAAACGGTTTAATTCATCCCTGCAAGAAATCGAAGGTTTCTATCTTATCTCCTTCCCGGGTGGAAGTACCACATAATACTATTATCATGAGATTAAAAAAAAAAAAAAAAAAAAAGGCAATCTAGATCGACATATTGAGAAACAATATGCAAGAGTAATTTGCATAAGGACACCGTTTTGAAAAATGAAATGGATCAGAATTAAAAATTTCAAATGAAAAAGACAAAGGCACCAAAAAGAAACTCCAAACATCTGTTTACTTTGAAAAATCATCAAAGCCACACAATTGATCTCCACAGTGACATATACATCATTAACATTAAACAGACATGATCTGTGTTATGTGGCTTGTGTCTAGACTTCATATCTAGTTTTGAAGCACATAGCCAATTTCTGGAACAGAAACTCATGTTTGGCCAGGAGCAATTCCCCATATAAAAATGACTAGAACTTATATACCCAGCCATCAAGACAAGATCACAAGAATAGCTTAGATCAAAAAACCATAACTTACAACATGGTCAAAATACAGAGACAGTAACTAAGAATCAGAAAATGTCTCAAGTCTAAGCAATCATTCATAGAAATGATTCAAGATGACCTAATAGACAAAATGCTTGAAAAATAGAAAATACTGCAACATTGAAGGGTTAATTCTTTACCCAGTGATCCTATTGACAGAGCCACCAGATACAATGATCTCAAGAGACTGCAGATCAGGGCATGAGAAAGCAATGCAAGCCAGCATTGTTGCATCCACATCACTGCAACACCAAAAAGGAAAAATGCAGTCAGATTAAATGAAATTGTTCCTTGCATCAAACACTTCAACAAACATCAGCAGTGTGTTTTAGTATCCAATTAGAAACTATCAAAAAGAATCGCTCTTATGAAACCCAGTTTTACAGATCAGTGGCACAGATTTAACTTTCTATCACCTCCAATAAGTTTCAGCAATTTGTCATAGATTTCCTTAAATGCCAATGTATTTAACCAAGATTTTTATGTTTACCGTTAATCATTTTTGTTTAAATAAACGAAATAACTGTTCACCGATCCATTAGATAAAACCTAGATCTGTTCACCAGCTCCATATCCCTGACCTTTCCATTGTGAGAGAGAGTCTTGAAAGCCCAGAGCATTTCTGCAACATCGATGCAAAAAATCCAATCTGAGCCTTGGCCGGAACCCTAAGCCGGAGCTCCTCGGCCGCTCTCCAAAGCTTCTTTGTGATTTCTCTCCACCCCTTACATACCATCGCCGCCGAAAGCAACCCGACCGGTGGTAGCCTCCTGAAGACCTCCCACAAACAACTCTTTGGCAGTTTTCCAGGCAAATAGGGATCCAAATCCAACTCGTCCTCATAACAATCCAACTCCACCTCCTCCCGCCAGTCAGCCTCCCTAACATCATCATCAAACGATAGCGCCCTCCTGCTCCCATGAGGAGGGAGGGGGCGGCACGCCTCCCACTCAGACACAGATAAACTACTAACCGACACAACCGAATCCTCAGCAACAGCTGCGGCAAGGGGAGCCGGTGTGGAAATCGGTGTGTGGGTTTCAGCGATGTCCTTAGGAAAACTACAATTATGGCCTTTCTTGGGCAACCCACATCGCCCACAGTTATAACCTCCCCGCTTCTTGCCGCGCTTTATCACAAAAGCGGCATCGGAGATTGGGATGGCGGGATGCGGCTGGTGGCGGTACATATCTGTTTCCTAATCAATCAATCAATCACTTGGCTATAGCGCATTACAATATATGAATAAGACATATACAATATAGATGGAAGTGTATTCAGGATGGAGGGAGGGTGGGTCGGTGACGGCGGGATAGGGGGCGGGGCGGGGGGGGGCGGTGGAGGAGAAGAAATAGGTGACGGGAAATAAAGGGCGGGAGGGTAGGAGGAAACGGGCGGGAGAAATTGGCGCCTTTCGTGTTTAAAATAAAATAATAATTATTAGAGGAGCGTTTTAGGAGCGTCTGGTTCACTTCGCGGGCTAATTTTCGGGTAAATTACCAGCAACATCCCCAATCTTTGCTTTCATTTGCACACTTGTCCCCGACCTTTGAAAATTTGACGGTGGTCATACATACATATAGTAGATGAGTTAAGGTCTATTTGACAACTAACTACAATGGAGTCTGGTATAATTTACAAATGAAAATAAATTTTAATTTCATGTCACGTCCCTCAAGAGCATAACAAAGTGATATGTATGTAGAATTTCAAATTTTGTTGTTATACAAATGTGTTATTTTTCTACACTCCTTCGTGACATTAATTTGAAATTTGATGGCAATCATGTAAATGTAGTAATGCAAATTTGGTCTCCTCCCAGCCTCTGAGGGGTTCCCTCAGAAGCTGACCTGGGGGGCCGCGTTGGCACGCCAGCTAGGAGATCAAGACAATAAAAAAGAATTAGTATTCAAAATGTATTTTAATTTCCCAGATCTAAATTTCAAATCAGATCTGCTCTTCACTCTCTCTCTTTCATCCCCCCTCTCTCTTGATCTTGAACCATTTCGCCCATCTCTCTCTCTCTGTACATATTTTCTTCTCCGGGCAAGCGACCGCAATTCCGGCGAATTGGAGAAACATCTATGCTGGACGCATGATTTCAACCCCTCTAAACCCACGCAGTTTCGGTCCCCTTTCATGGCAGGCGAATTAGGTCAAAACCGCCTCCCCACAAGTTCGGCGCCGCCAGCGGTGACTAGAAGCCCACCCCAGCCGCGTCCAGTCCTCGTTTGCCGTCCCCAGTTCCACTGGAGTTCTGCCCCCTTACGGTAAGCCCTAGACCCAAAATTTACCTGTTTTAGTTTCTTGTAATAGTTTGGCAACAGTTTAATCTCGTGTTGATTGTAAGACTCTTGTAATATTGTGGCAAGAATTTAATATCAGAATTCTCTATCTATGTTCTTGTAATTGGCTGGCAATAATAGGAGATTGCATAAATGTGGCTTGGATTGAAACCACTGTAAAGTACACAAAATTTGTAATTGCATTGCTTGTTCTTAAATTATATTATTAGCTGATGGGTTCACATTGTTATTAACTGGTGTTTGTCTATCATGTTTTTAGTCATGGCCTGTCATATAGCATATCCAGTATTTGTTAGAGGTTTTAATCATTTTTTTGTAAAAAATATCAAATATTTCAAATAATCTTTAAAACCTATTGAATTCTGAAGTTGCTTTTCCCCTTCATCTGAAATAATGGTAATAAAGGATTTTGGATAAAATTCAATTAGAGATGCAATAAAGTGTTGAATCACATATAAAAGTATGAAACTGAAGCGGTAAAAAGTAGAGTCTGTAAAAAATGAGGAAATAAGTATATATAATAAGTAATAATAATGTTGATCAACTATTAATATAAATAAAATGGAGTTACCCGAAACACTAAATTCAGTTTCGCATCCTTTGTCCACAGACGCAATATGTACTTCTCTGGCAACTCCTTGATTTGTTTGGTCTGTATCAAATACGAGGACACCCAGAAAAGTTAGGAACTAGATAAATAACTCGGAATAAAAACTTAAATAAAAATACACCTTTTTAACAAGCAGGATCTACCTGCAACCAATAGAACATGTGCCTACATAGAATCCTCTCTGATTCAAACTTTCAGCAACTGCAAGACACACTGTCAGTGGCTACGTTATATGTGACTTGGCGCTTCCGTTCAGGAGTTCTTTCAACGTTGAAAGGGCTTATCTCGTATATCTTGGAGCCCTGCGTGCTTCCCTTCACTGTACATACGTATCTATCACAGCTCAGCAACTCTTTTTGTAGAAGGTTGAAAATGGTCGTCGTATACTGTTCCGCCATCTGCTGTTCTATGAGATACGGTGCGGCTTGTGCCAATCTTTTCTCCAGACGTGTGCTCTTCCGATCCTCAAGCTCCAAGTGTCTTTGCCATCCCAGGGCTGGCTTGAACCTCGTGTACATATCATTCAAGCAGCATTCGTTGCTCAAATATCGTTTGAAAAATACATGATTACATTCCGCACGCTGCGAGCTAGCCATACCAGTGGAGCAAACACCCTTCACATAAGCGGAGACCCAACGATGTCATAGTACATACATATCGGCAAGCCACTTATTATCTCCAAGTGGAGTATCCGCCCAACGGTATTCAAACTCATCCGCTGACAGATCGGAAGAGCGATATGTAGCCCCTCAACTTCTTGACATGCTCCTAGTGAATGGCAATTGGCAAGGTTCATCTTTTCCGGAAACGTAGCTAGAATATGCCATATGCACAATCGGTGAACTGTGTTCAGGAACACCCGCTTGATAGCCGCGGCTATGGCAC
>CAVNYN010202575.1:15556-32868 GCA_963692815.1 Nyctanthes arbor-tristis | reverse complement strand
CGGCGGAGGAGGGAGTGTGGCGTTTGCAATTGACGGTGACGATAAAGGTGGGTCCATGGCTATAAAATTCAAGAAACTTCGTGGGTTTTTAAGCATTAATTTCATGGTTAAGATTTGAGTGGTGAGATTCAATTGGTATTAAACAAAATCGTTACTTGGATTCATTTGTCTTGAGGGTTTACAGAGATGGGAGGAAAGGAAGGGGGAGGGAGAAAAAGAGGGTCGGGTTGGGTTTCTAATTATATGCCCAGTCCTGGTATTTTGTTCCTCTAGTCTTACATTTTTGGCATGTATAGGTAGACTGGCCATCACACATGTCATATCAGAAGTTGGCTTCATCGTTTTATTTTCTATATATCACTAGGCCTCTTCATTCTCTTCATATTCATTAGATTAGATATTCTGTTTAGCCCTTTTCACATAAAGGAAGTACCAATAATATCAACCATTCATATTTCAACCTACATATTTTTTTTTTACAAGTACATATGTAGCTATGCACATTCTATAGTGTTTAGTAGACACTATGAGTCCAATGGACAATGTGGCAATTCCCTATTGAGTGGTTGGACCCATTCCCCCCAACGTGCCCAATAGAGGATTGCCAAATTAGACATTGGACACCATAATTAGTGTCCAATAGACTCCACACAAGGACTATATGTAGCTATGTGAAAGCAATTTTTTTTTTTTTTTGTAAACAGCTATGTGATAACAATTGATTTAAAAGTGATGAGATGAGTAAAAAAAAGCCCTACCAAATGAATTTTTTAAGACATTTTATGGGGTAAATTTTATAAATAGTTACTGAATTTTCAAATTGTAACTACTAACTCACTGTACTTTGAAATGTAACTCAATACTCACTGAAATTTCAACATGGTTCACCATCCATCACTTCATTAACTCCATTTACACATGTGACTAATAGTATTACACGCGTCGCTAACGATGCAAAGTATGAACTAACTTTACTAGCAAAATTTAAGAGTAAGTTAATAAACACTTACTGAACTTTGAAAGCGTAACTTTGAAATGTAATTTAACACTCACTGAACTTCTAATCCATAACCATTTATTCACTGAACTTTAAAACTTAATCTAACACTTACCAAGCTTTCAAAGTATAACTACTTACTAAACATTGAATATAACATGAATGAAACACTTGGCTAGAGAAGTTCGGTGAGTAAGTTTGAGAAGTTGTTTCATTCGTGTTACATTTAATGTTTACTAAGCATTCAATGTTTAGTAAGCTGTTATACTTTGAAAGTTTGGTGAGTGTTAGATTACGTTTTAAAGTTCAGTGAAAAATGGTTACAGATTGAAAGTTCAGTGAGTGTTGGATTATATTTCAAAGTTCAGTGAGTGGATGGTTACGCTTTCAAAATTTCGTGAGTAGATGGTTACGCTTTCAAAGTTCAATGAGTGTTTATTAACTCACTCTTAAATTTAGTGAATAAAGTTAGTCTCACTCTTAAATTTAGTCTATAAAGTTAGTCTCTACTTTATACCATTGGCCACGTGTGTAACAACGTTAGCTACATGTGCAAACTGAGTTAATGAAGTAATGGATGGTGAACCACGTTGAAAGTTCAATGAGTATTGAATTACGTTTCAAAGTATAGTAAGTAGTTACAATTTGAGAGTTGAGTGACCATTTATTAAATTTACCCACATTTTATATAACTTTTTGTATATGTAACAAGACTTTCTCGACGTAATATATCAAAGCTATAAATTACTATAACTAGAGTGATAAAATGCCACACGAGTATTTTAAGTATCTTAAACAATGAATGTGTAATTAATTTCATGCGGCTATAAAATAGTAGAGTTTAAAAAAATGTGACATAAAATAATTAAAACAATATAACAGCAAAATTAGCATTTATCACATAAATTCATCAGTCTTATATACCAATAAAGTACGTCATATTTGCTGAAAATACTCAAGCACCAAACAGATAATACCAACTCATGTGATTTGAGGGCATCAGTATGGTGATATACTGATATTATGTCACATCATTGTCTGATACCATTACGACACCAGAAGTCTGGTGTTTGAACGCGCTTACATATTTTTTAACATTATTATATTTGTGCTAACTCTTAAAATTATTACATGATCATATGAAAATGTATATAATACACAAACACAAAGATGAAAAATATATAGGGCACGATATAAACCTTAACTCTTATGATTAAACTTCGAAATTGCAATTTTCATGTAATGAAATTGACAATATACGACATCCTTGTATCTTTATTTTTTATTTTTATTTTTTTTTCCCTCCTTACCAACTATATAGTTTCACCAAACTATTCGTCGGAGGAGGGATTTCATGTCCCAAATAGAACCCATCTGGCTTGACAGACCATAAGCATATATGGCCATCCTTCGAAATATCATAGTTAAAAACTTCAAAGGATTTGTCCTTTGAACCCCAAGTGAAGTGACAAAAAAACATAGTAGTTCCAAGAAAATTCCTTAGGAAATGCCAGTGGAAGTCATCGTTCGCCTTAAGTGTGTGATTTCCGAGATCATTGTCTCCTGAGGCACAATGGATTAACAATGGAGGTGAATTTTGTGGAAGGTTACTAACGATATGAACATCATATCCTAGTTTTACACCATTGGTGTGCAAGAGGTTGAATGAGAGTACGAGTAAATGGAAAATTAAACTCTTTGTAGATGAAGTCATTTGAGGCTATTGGGCATCAAATATTTCACATAGGTTTGATGTTTCTCATTGTTTGACACCAATCTTTTTATAGGGTTGTTTCTTTCCAATATATCGAGTAATTGTAATTAATATCGGGTCTGGGATTTTGATTGATTTTCAAGAAATCCGTATAATTAGATGTTACCATTAATAGATTAATGAATTCAATTAAAATATTGTGTCATTAATATAAATAATGAGTCTTATCCAGATTTTATAAATTTCATTAACGGATGAGTGCTTTTGATTATAAGTATGGAATTTACTTGGAAAGTATATTTTCCTGTCAATTAAATTAGCGGGTAATTGAATTCGATAGAAAATAAATTGTAAAGTATTTGATTGGAAAAGAAATTCACGAGAGAATATATGAATTTCCTGGAAAACAAAAAACATACACTCCTATAGGAATTTTTTTTTTTTTTTTTTTCCAAAGAAAATGTTGTCACGTGACCAAAAGTTGGAAAATGTTTGCCATGAAAAAAAATGCCCATCAAACATTACAAAAGTAAGAATTTAGGTGAAAATTTTCATTCTCCATGGAAAATCTTTAGTAATCAAACACACCCTAGTGTATTTTATTTTATTTTATTTTTTTGAGAATAAGAGATCAATTCTCATATATAATGAATTGTTCAATATATCATGAAGCAACAAAGAATGAAGCCGATCTAAAGGAACAAAAGAGGTACATGGGTTATTAACAATGAATTGCTTAGATAAAAAAAAATGCCAAACTCTTTAAAAAATTCGCTTGCTTTCTACCATATATATTTATTTAAGGATCTAATGGCAATATTCCTCTTAGTTAACCCAAATACTGATGACTGAGAAAAATAAAGATAGATTATTATCAACACTTACATTACTTCACCTTTTATAATTTTATTTTTTCAGATCAGTTTATATAATTTATCTATAAAAGAAAATAATGATTACGTTAATTGAGTTCATTAATTATTCTACAATATGTCATACTGAATGTGATTACTAGTCAAGCCCATGTTGTTTGATGGAATGTAAATGAGTTTGTCCATCCCCTTGAATTTTTCCTTTTTATTTTTTAAATATTTTTGGCAACCTTTCCACACCCTTAATTGAAAGTTCTATTATTACATCATAATAAAAAAAATAGAAAAAACAAATGAGGGTTTTATTTAACACCCCTGTGCTCCCCTTGCAATATCCACCCCCCCCCCCCAACCAAAAAAAAAAAAAAAAAAATTGTGATTACTTTAACTGATTTTGGTGGAGAAAATCAGAAAACTCAGAAAATTTTACAGGTTGTGAGTTATAATAATTAACTTAATAAATAGGCTCCAAAAGGTGTTAAAAAAAGGTTTCCAAAAAAAATAATAAATATTCGCCAAAGAAAACTTAATAAATAAATATTATAAAATTAATAAATTGATAAATATTTCATATATAATGCCTTTAATGTAGAAGTTTTATTTGGTAATAATAGTTAATTTAATTCAGTATCAACGACTTACCTTACACACACACGCGCACACACAAACACATTTATATTCAAGAATTTGCTAAAATAGGTCATAGACATAATAAATGAGATTTAAGAACATCATGTGATAAATATATATATATCTTATAATTTTTTTTTTCAAGGCTATAATTTTGAATTTGGTCAGCTAATCATCGACATTGCTTCAATGACTTCGGAATCCGTTTCTATGATAACATCTGAGATACCCAATGTGAGCAACCACTTCAAAGCTTCTCTAAGCCCCATCCCTTCTGCCTCTTTAACTTGATACCGGGCTTCCATACGTTGCATTCTACACCACAAGAGGTGACCATGCATGCAGGTATCTCCGGCGCCGGAGTAGGTTTGGGACGATAGCCATCACACCTAAGACCGCATATATGAGGTAACGTTGCATTATCTTTTTTATTTTGATTTTTATTATTATTTTCCAGGTAAATAAACTTAAAAATAAGATCATATATTGCCATTCAGCTGGTCCCGTTGTATGAACTATGAACTAGACAATATGAGATACTTTAAATAAATAAGTCTTTAAAAGGTGAAAACCCCAAGAGATAAAAAGGATTTTGCCCCAAAAAGATTTCATTCACACACACACATACATAAATTTTGAGCAAAATCTACCCTTATTTATTTGAGTAATGCTACACATTCCCGTTAGTTTACCAATTAGTTCACCGGTTTACCATTTTAACCCTAAAATATATAAAACTTAAATGATTTAAATGTCTTAATTGATAGTTTTACCTTTCTTGTTAATACACAATCGGTGAATGAATTGGTGAACTAATCTGAATGTTTATCATTACTCTAATCACAATTAGGATTCACACATTTTGTGCGCATCATAGTATTATATATTTTCATTCATAAGTTTTCTCTCTACTTTCTCTACATTATGCATTCCTTCGAATTCGACAAGCCGGTGTAAATGTCGAGTTGAAATCATAAAAAGCTTGATTCTTCAATTCCCATTTGAATCAACGAGAACTATGTAGCCCAAAAGCTCATTCTGAAATTCCAATTGAAATCGTTGTTCGCATAAAGTGTATGATTTCCAGGATCGTTTTTTTTTCGAGGCACAATGGATTCTGAAAGGAGGTGTAGCTTTTGGAAGGTTACTAACACCATCGACGTTGAATCTTTTGGAGAGCTTAGTGGTTTGAATTATAAGATTGAATGATAGCATGGGTGCAGATAGTAACTTCCTTTGTAATTAAAGGCATTTTGGAGTTTTAGGTAGATTTATTGATGAAATTGCTAGATGATTGATGGTATTATGCCGTCAGATTCTTATATAACGTGCTTAGATCATGTCATATAATGTGGCGTGTCAGATGACACGAAACATAAAACTACTACCAGATTTCTAGCAGTAGATCCTAATAGTTTTTATGACTTTTAATTTCAATCAATCCTTTTTTTTATATACATAATTTCAATCAATTCGATCTCAAAAAGTTGGCACTGTTTATCTTGAAACCTAAATTATGCATTTATTTATCTTATATGTTGTAGCTAATTTTTACGAAAATCATATTATCGGCAACTATAGATAGTTTTTTGAGATAGTTTCCAAAAAATTTCTCCTGCACCCATGGGTGTAACTTATCCACGTTACTTAATTGAAAAACCCACCCCCAATTTCCCCCTTATCTCTCTCATCCCGTTTCTCTTTCTCATCCCTCTCTCCTTGCCGATTAGCAGAATTCCTGTGGAAAATGGGAGGAGGACAACCCTTTCTTCTGCCACCGGAAGTGGTAGCACTCCAGACGCCGATTGGACACTGCAGTGTTGCCAATTGAGGGAGAGGATGGGTTGCATGTGGGCGGGTTTTTCGAGTGAGTTGTACTACTTGAACAAAAAAATATACAAAAACTTAAATAAAACTAACACATGGTATCATCCTGTTTTTCAACACATCACATCACATTTTTATCAATGATTATCACATGGGATCACATCTCTATTTTGTCACTCTTTTTGTCTACTAATTTGTCCAAATAGAATTTTCTTTTCGAGTAAGGTGGGGTGGCTGATTGTAAAAAAGATGGGATAATTTTTCTTCTATGTGAATTGTCATAAAAATGATCAAGTCCCACCTATTGAACGAGATAGCCAGACGGGTAACATCAATGGTAGTGCCCACGTGCCTCGGCCAGGCACGTGGGGCTGGTGTAGGATATTTTTGTGGGCATGTATAGTTGACATAACGCGAGGAAAAAATACTATCAAACTGATAGTGACTGACACTAATATCTAACAGAAAATACAAAATGTCTTTAATATTAGATGAGAATGAGGTTTCAGTCCGTTACAAAACTCATTAAGGATTGCTTCGACATTTTTACCCGTCCATTTCGTGTCATTTTATACCAATTTCTATGGGGAAATTAAAAAGGAAAAAATCTTCAAATCTTCATCTCAATTTTAAAGAAGGGAATTGGGATGATGAGATAAAAAGACAAATAAAAAAAATTACGAAACAATTTATCTTTAACTACTTTATCGTGCTAAAATTCAGGGAGCGACTACTAAAAAATCTACAAGTAACTTTAGTTACACAGCTAATCACAGATTGAATACATAGGATCAATATATGAATTCTTGCTATTTGATATTTATGCATGATTTTATAATTTATACATTGTTTTGATGCACCTATGTCAAAACTAGTGCATGTTGATTAATTTTTGTTGTAAAAATCATACCAAGAAAATACAAGATGGATGAAACAAAACAAAAATTCTAAGCTTAGATTCAAACTCTTCTACAAAGGAAGCACTAAGATGAGCAGCACCCAAACCCAAATGGAAGAACCAACCATCATACAAAGGTAGTGATTTTCTCTCCTCAAACAAACCCCAGAAATCAGAATTTCAAATGGAACCAGAGAGAGAAAGAACGATGGAAGCTTCAAGAGAAAATGAGAGTGCCTTGTGAGCTAAATACCCAAAACAAGACACAAAACTGGGCCAAGCATGCAAGATATCTTATGAGCCAAGACTAATAAGGCCACAAGAGGCTCCGTACTCCACTTTGGACCCTAGGGTGTTTCTTCCAATCCTAGACTTCTTTTTATAGCGGTCGATATCGCTTCAATTCTCAACAATGGCCTATGAAAGTGAGTTTGATCATCATGATCTAGAAAGAGGTTGTTTGAAAACATATACCAAACAATTTTTATGTAATAATAATATGGCTTTATAATATACTACATTTGTCAAATTTTGTATCTCAATTTATTTAAGAATCTGTATTAATCAATCAGCATTGATGGCATCACTTCAAAGTAATATATGCATGAGTATATATGCTTTGAATCTATTAAGATCAGATACCAGCTGGATTTAATTAATTTATCAATTAAATAGAAAATAGATAAAATAATTGACCAACACTAATTTGAGTACCAAACTTGATGCGGATAGCGTGACCTTAGGATTCGTGAAAATGTTAAGACACTATTGGAGATTGAGGGTAAAATATTAAACTTATCGATGAATCAGTGTTTTAAAAAGTTTACGCCTAGCTAAAGTTTAACATTATCGTTAAGCTACGCTCTACATCTTTTTAAATTTTTTACTTTACTTAAAACTTATTTATATTTTATTTTTACTTTATTTTTCTTGATGTTTTACAAATTGATGTCATGAATGAATAAGTTTTTTTCTCTTTAAAAAAAAAAAACTTATATTTGAAAAACCTTATTATTCCACACTGCATTATTATTCCGCACTGCATCATGCTCTATATTAATTTTGTTAGAAAATGATACACAAATTTCAACAATTATTGGATCTCAATTTCAAAACACTGTTTGTTTTGGAGATCTATCGTGCTTCAAAGTTACATGCTGTGCCGAATTTTCCAGGTTTTGATTTTGAATAATGCAAAGCTTTGAAGTCTGTAAATTGACAGTCAACGCGGTGTTCTGTCAAAGGAATCCAATATGTTCATTAAAAATCATCAATTTCCTTCCCCCTTCATTCCACTAGTATAATTAACATATATCAACTTGATATGAAATCTTTTTTTATATTTACATAATAGAATAATACTACACATTCATTTCATCTCATCTCATGTTCACCTAATTGAATTGCTTATATATCATAATTATTTATTTCTAGTTTATCGTGAAATATATAAGTAATAATTCAATTAATAAGATAGAAAACCTGTAGATGTGAAATGGGGTTAATGTTTAGCATTATCTTACCCAATAAGAGTCCGACCTTAAAATAATATATATATATATTCTCCTGCCCTCCATATATATAGAGTATAATATCAACTACGCCACTAAACAAACTTCACGCCTCAAATCACGGGACAAAATTAATTTTGCTTACTTGGCGTGGATGAAGTAGTCTTGCGGAATATGTAAATATCAATAACTCGATTTAATAGCATGTTTAGTATTTAAAGCTGTTTAGCCTACAACAATACAAGTTGCAATATATCTAGAATGAAACAAAAAGTAATTAACAGAAAGACCTTGTCTTAGTAATTATAAAAATGTTTAACGCGTAACGAAGAATAAAAGAATAATCTTCATCTGGACTCATCGATTGAATTGTATGATTAGACAAAAACTAGGTAGTTTCTATGAGATTGACAATATATAATTTACATATTTTTTATTCAAAGGTATTCATCATACAATATGATATAATGATAGAAATTATTATCCGGAATACATAGGAAATGCACCTTTTGGTCGTACTTGCGAAAATATATCTTTTTATAATAGTCAATGAGGGTGATATATTGCTTATTGAATGACTTGAAGCAAAAGTAAACTCTCAATATTTTTAATACAAACTTCTTCCTCAACGTGTAGGCCACACTACCTTACAATAAACAACGATAAGAAATATTTACTTGGCTCGAGGTTCACCTAGTACCACAATAATTAGATATATCAATGCTTTCTTATTGTATACAACTAGCGGAATAGATTTTTTTGAATAAAAATAAATAAATAGTTTTCTTTGAGTTTTATTTAATCCCCATTTTTCAGCGTGATCAACTTGGTTCCCTACTTGATTTGTTAAACATTTATTACTATTAAGTTTCAAATTTCAAGTACTAGAATTTTTGTATCAATACCATACGGTGATTAGTGATGGCATCGGGGCGGATCCGCCCCGCCCCGTCTAGATTATCTTCCCTTTTAAAAAAAAAAAAACATTTAAACCCCACCCGCCCCAACCTGCAACCTGTCGCGGGGCTGCGGATCGCGCCCCGATCCGCCCCGTCCATCCGCGGGGTGGTATTTTTCTGTCCCATTCAGTTTGGGGCACCGTAGGTATTTAGGCGGGCGGGTTTAAATTGTCATCTCTAACGGTAATGTGATATAATACAAATCGATATGAGTACATTACCAACTCAATAAGTTACATTAGTAAATGGTATTTATACGACACTTTTTGTCTAATGTCGTTTATCATGCCAGCGGTCGTGTGCTTGATCAAATTCATGTCTATTACCTCCACGAAATTTCGTTTTACCAGATAAAGTGGACCCGGTCAAAAACTAGTTAATTAGGACAGAAATTTGCAAGTGGTCAACTATGGCATGCTTTTGGGCTTTGGCTTTGGTTATAAAAGATTACCATGATAAAAGATTTATTGCCATAAAAGCAAAGCAATAAGACTGAACCATCTCTGCTTAGTCAGAGTCAGGTCTGATTCTATCTCTGTTCCTCTTTCACAAACACGGAAACGATCCCATTAAAGAAGAAGATTAACGAAAGAGATTCTTAGGAATAATATGATCAAATTTTTAGTATATTTTTTTTGTTTGACTCTTGCCCTGGCTGAAGGTAGAGTTCGCCACTACAAATGGGAAGTGAAATATGAATTTAAGTCCCCAGATTGCTATAAAAAGCTTGCTATTACCATCAATGGCCGAACTCCAGGCCCCAGTATCATTGCAAAGCAGGGGGATACAATCATTGTGGAGCTGAAGAATAGTTTGTTAACAGAGAATGTTGCAATCCACTGGCATGGAATCCGACAAGTGAGTTTGCTGATTCTTGTTTTTTGAATTCATAATTTTTGGCTCGAAACATGGTAGAATACGCGGTTTCTTTCATTTTCTGCTGGCAAAAAAACTCATATTCTTTTGGTTGAATGGTTGGTTGTGCAGATTGAAACGCCTTGGCTACACGACGCTCTTCCGATCTGGGGTGACTCAGTGTCCAATTCTTCCTGGAGAAACTTTTGTGTACAGATTCGTTGTGGACAGAGTATGTTTTTCTTTCGTTTCCTTAAAATTCAGATTTTTTTAACTGTCCGAAAACTCAGAACCAATTGAAGTTTGTTTGTAATATCTGGTTCAGTAGTTGATCTCTGTTTTGTGCTACTTTTCTGCAGCCAGGGACATATTTATATCATGCACATTATGGTATGCAAAGGGAAGCTGGATTATACGGTTCGCTTCGTGTATCGCTTCCAGACGGAGAATCCGAGCCCTTTACTTATGATTACGATCGAAGTATAATCCTTAATGACTGGTACCACAACAGCACATATGAACAAGCTGCCGGCCTCTCTTCACTAAACTTTGTTTGGGTTGGGGAACCTCATGTGAGTTCATAGTTAATTTATTTAATTTAAGTACTAAATCATGTTGGGTTCTACGTAAAATTAATTTTAAGCAGAGTCAAACATTTATGTGCAAGTGGGTAATGGTTTTCTTGTACATTTTTCAGTCAATTCTGATACAAGGAAAGGGAAGGTTCAATTGCAGTACACCAGGGATTCAAGCTGGCTTTTGTAATGCAACAAATCCTGAATGTACACCTTACGCACTGACAGTGATTCCTGGAAAGACATATCGGCTCCGAATCGGAAGTTTAACAGCCCTATCAGCTTTGAGTTTTGAAATCGAAGGTCACAACATGACCGTTGTTGAAGCAGATGGACACTATGTTGAGCCATTTGTGGTTCGAAACTTGTTCATTTACTCCGGTGAGACGTACTCTGTCCTAATTACGGCGAACCAAGATCCTTCAAGAAACTATTGGGCAAGTGCAAAAGTTGTGAGTAGGAATAGCAATACTCCAAATGGATTAGCCATCTTTAATTATTATCCGAATCATCCTCGACGAAGCCCTCCAACGACCCCGCCACCTGGCCCACAATGGAACGACGTTGAGCCGCGGCTTGCTCAAAGCATTGCTACAAAAGCGCGCCAAGGTTACATCCACCCTCCCCCTCAGACATCAGACCGAGTAATCGTCATGCTCAACACACAAAACAGGATCAACGGCTACGTCCGCTGGTCAATCAACCAAGTATCCTTCAATCTTCCCCACACGCCTTATCTGATCGCGCTTAAGCACAACTTATCAAGCGCATTCAACCAGACGCCTCCGCCAGACAACTATGACTTTGCGAACTACGATATCTACAACCTTTCGAGTTACTGGAATGCCACTACAAACAATGGCATATACAGATTGAAGTTCAACACAACAGTGGATATCATACTGCAGAATGCCAACTCCATGGCCCCCAACACTAGTGAGACACACCCGTGGCATTTACATGGACATGATTTCTGGGTTGTGGGATATGGCAAAGGCAAGTTCGACAACACTAAGGATCCCGTAAACTACAACCTGGTAAATCCTATAATGAAAAACACAGTGGCTGTTCATCCATATGGATGGACTGCTCTGAGATTTCGAGCCGATAACCCGGGCGTTTGGGCTTTCCATTGCCATATAGAGGCCCATTTTTTCATGGGAATGGGGGTTGTGTTTGAAACAGGCATAGAGAAAGTGGGTTCTTTGCCCAAATCTATAATGGGATGTGGAGATACCAAAGATTTCCACAGGCCATAGATTCTTTAGGCCGCAAATTTTCATCATAAAGTGTAGACACAAAATTTTTTCAAGTTTTCTGACAAAATTAGGAAAAAAAGGAAACATCACTGTTATATAAAAGAGGGGATGAGTGTAAAACATTTGTTCTCCCATTTTACCCCTACACCTTTTTTTATTTGTCAAAAATGTCCCCATTGAATATCAATTATGAGAGTCATTAACTATTTTAATGTTCATTTTAGCTATTACTATAAATTGTTGACTCTATGATTATAAGATCTATACTTATATTGCATTTTCGCCCTAATTATTCCTTAAGTATTACAATCTTTATCATAGTGATAAAATTGATTTTACGATATAGATGCCTATGATTGCCCCTATTATGGTTTGCATGCAATAATGATGTTTAACATGACAATATTTATCACGATGATGTTGTCCATGGATAAATCACTTCATAGATGGAATTTCACTTTATTGTTTGCGGTTTTGCTACGCATGCTTGAGTAGAAGATTTTAGTGACTATTCACCTTTTTATTTTTTTATTTTTTTTGAAGAATTCACCTTTTTAATTTTGAATATAGTTTACATAATGTCAAGATTACTGAACTTTTTTTTTAAACTTTTTCATAATTTCTTATTATTTTTCATCAATGGTTAAAATTTATATAATTTGTAAATTTTCACTTTCCAACTAATAATTGTAGAAATAAAATAATTTTCACTTGGTAGAGATAAAAAGTATCAGTTCTTAAATTATAAGTTACAAATCACGTGCAGTGCACTTGTTTGATACTAGTTCTTTTAAGGAGAGTTTATGTAATTTTCTGTATAATATTACTAGATTTTCACCAGTGCGTTCCAAAAGAGGGTAGATATCAAGTTATTTTTTAAAAAATAAATAATATTACATCACATTATTATTATTTTTTTCCCATTGTATGTTGAAATTTTGTAAAGTTACGTTGTCTAATAAGAAATAATTAATTTTTAATATGAATCAAATAATAATATAATTTTGTTCTTGTCATGTTAAGATAACTGTAATTTATGACAAAATTTAACCCTATCGCTATTGTTAACGCCAATAAATATTATTTTATTTTTTACACTAATTTAGATAAATGATATTGTACGAAATAGTTATTAGTTGGACATGGTCACATATTTTAAAAATAAATAAAATCAGATAGCATGAAAATGATATCAATTAATGATATACAAAAGTAGCCATATTAAGTAAAAGTAGTAGTAATTATTAATATTTATAGCGAGAAAAATTAAGAAAAAATTACAATTATAATTTTCAATTAACCTAAACTAACGATATATATATATATATTAAATAAATTAAATATTCAATTTAATTAAGACCATTCATTAAAAATAAAAGTTCCAAAAAGAATATATTCGATGAACATGGGATTATCAAGTAAGTCCCTCATTTATATTAATTTCTATAGTTTTTTTTATTATTCGACGAACATGGGTTATCAATTAAATTTCTTATTCATATTAATTTCCGTTATTTTATGAATTAAAAACTACAAATTTTTCGTTAAAGAAAACTATAAACTACAAATATTTTAATCATATAGACACTTTTTTACAATTACATAATCAAACTCATCCATAATTTAAACAATTAAATGATGATAAATATATATTAGTTATTTTTTAAAATAGTGAACCTTATTTCAAAAAAATTGGATGGATAAGCAAAAGAGAATAAGAAATTTAAAAAAATGAAAATTTCAAAATGCACAATAAGAAACAAAATGTCAAAAAAGACCTTACTAAAAAATTTTTTGGCAGTAAAATCGTAAAGCTGACTAATTTCCTTTTATATATATAATAATAATCTATATATGTATTTAGATTATAAATTTACTTGGAAACTGACAATTCATTATAATCCAAATAAACATGTATAGTTTACAGAAAGCAATTATAAACATATGCTCAAGGGACTATCGGTACATTTCGGACCTAATTAACTTATAAACATCGTTTCATTTACACGTATCGACCTACTAGGAGGAGGAGGAGGACGGGGTGGGGGGGAGCAAAATAAGTTTAATCCCACGGAAGATTTTAGATATAAATTAACAAAAGGATCTTGTTTGTCCTCAAAATAGATGGTGTGGCTAACAGTTGAATCTCTTCCTGAGAATAAAATCTCGAATAGAAAGTGGCAGGTGGTACATTATCGACATTACAGTAGAGAGATGTCCTGCAGAGAACCAAGCAGGTGGATTCTCCTTTAGCACTGCATTGACAGTCTTCTTCGCAAACTCATCCGTTGGGGTAGATCTTAGGCTTTGTGACAATTGTGCCCTTGCTCGAATTGCCTCCTCAAACTGTTCGTACAACTTCCAATTTGGCATTTTGCTGTAGCTGGCTGCTGCAGAACTCCCTATGTTAGACTTGATGGCTCCTGGAACGATGTTAATCACATCGATTCCAAAGGGCCGAAGTTCTAATCTGTGTACATAAAAGAATAGTAGTAGTTAAGATGAGAGGAATAAAGAACTTGAATAAATATTAGAATTACACACAGAGAGATCTCATTCATAAACTTATTTTATTATTATTATTTTTTTTTTTGGGGCCAACTAAAATGAGAGGAAATGAGGCATGCACTATATAATACTCTTTATAATCACATATGCTAATTTGACAACCACAAGAGCATGTACAAGACACATTAATGTGACCTGATATATGGAATATACATTCTATCAAGTCTCACTATACCACAAAACTTTGGGAACTGATTACAGTCCATCAGGTAACCTTTTTTCGTTCAGCATATCCCAAGGAAGCCATGAAGTCGGCTGCACTATTTCCTTCCCTAAGCACCTGGCAATAGTTCACCCGCATCCCTCTCTTGAAGGACCATATCTTCTTTAGATCATAAGCAAATTCCCAGGCCGTGTTACTCCTCTCATTGACACAAAAATGAACCGCAGTAGCAGAGTCTGACTCCACACAAATCTGTTTATATCCAGTAGCAAGCGCTTTAATTTCTGCAGCTAGAATACAGAGTTTCCTGTAAAAGTCATAATAACCATAAAAAAGTTTTCCAGTGCAATCCCCAATCAGCCCTCCCCCAAACGCCTCTCCATCAGCCTTCAATCACCCATTCGGATTCAGCTTAGCCGAATTAGAATCAGGTTTCTTCCAATATACCAGCCTAGGTTGATTATGTTTCCTACCCTTAGGCTTATGCATCCATCTAATTTTGTTCAGTAAGCTCTGGACTTGACTGATAACAGCGGCAGCCTTCACCTTCAAACCTTTATGTTTAATAGAGTTTCAGGCAAGCCAAATGTACCACATGATCAACATAGGAATTAAAGCTATCTGCTTGGAGGGCCAATCTCATTCATAAACTTATGTTAACCATAAAAAGGAAAATTTTATACCATAGTGGCGATAATCACATAGTTGATCAAAAGGGGTCTTTGATTCTCATTATGTTGACCAATTATAATGGAATTGGACAAATTATAATGATATGAAATCAATGATACAGAAGATGCGTGGTGTTAATTGAGTAACTCCAACCAAGTGGTTAGGTAATAGAAGCAAGGGATGAGAGTCAAACACCCCTTAAATTTCTTCGAAGGAAACAGAAAATAGGAGTTTCTTGAAATTGGAAACATTCAACTATAGGAGTATATCCTAAGGAAATAAAAAAGGAGGAGAACCGATAGAAATCAGCAAACTGTACAAATCAGCTGTCTCAACAGAGATCATTCTTGACGAAATTCAATACCAATGTATTCACGCTTAAGGTTCTTATTTCTGTACAAAATACAAACGTCACATTGGCAAAGTTGACGTGTACAATAAGTTAACTAGGCCTGATGAAAGAAAAGCGGAAAAGATGGATCTAGTTATTATTGCAACAACTGAATTCATGATTCATATTAATCCAAAAAGAAGAAAAGGATTGTTAAAAAAAAAAAAAAAAAAAAAAAGAAAACAGAAAAAAATCATTGCTGGCTATCGTCACACTCACTTACCAGTTCGTCATTGTAAACTTTCATTTGAAAGCAAAGGTACATAACCGCTATTCCATCTGTCTTGAACTTTGTTGTTGTTGTTGTTGTTGATGATGATGACACCATATCTTTGGCTTGGGTTTCCGAGTTGAGATATTTCTCAACTTAACAAAAGGAGGGAGGGAGGGGGCGAGAGAGAGGGAGAAAGAGAGGAATCATGTCACTCATCATACATTCACACCCATTTTAGCATCCCCTCAAATTTAACTTACTCTGAATTTCTACTATGTTTATAGTACGGACTTTTCATCCTTCAGCACCAATATAGAGAACCATTAAACATAGCGTCCAACCCCTTATAGGACTTTATCATAAAAACATTGTGTTTTAGTATTGTGGTAATCTAGATCAAATATGTTTCTTCTTGATATGCTCAACGAATTTGGGTTTCCGATTTGAAGAATTAGTAGCTGTTGCCCTGAGATTCATTTTCTTGTATTGGTGTGTGAATCTTGGGAGGAATTTCCGTTGAATCAGTAGAACAGCAGAAGGTATTTTGGGGGAAAGTCCAAAGATTTCTATTATACAACAAAGAAAAAGTGAAGAAAACTTGGGTTGGACATGGTTCTGTTTAGGTTCGATTCCTAAGTGCTAAACTGAACAAAAATTATGTCTTTCTTCATTTTTCTTTTCCTATTTTTACTTTTTACTGTCTAGGGGGGTTTTCTTTTCTTTTCTTTTTTCTTTCTTTCGGGGGGCTGGTTTGATTATGATTCCATTGCCATAAGTGGTTAAAGCAAATCTCAAACCAAAAGCTCTAAATCCTTGACCAAAAAATTTTCCTAATAACGATCATTTTAAAGTCATAAACACACTTAATAGCTTGAAATGCCTATAACAAAAATTCATAACTTGTATACTAAAAACTTAAATTTTATATAAAAAAACACCCATAAACCTAGAAAAGGAACTCTAGCATAAGCTAATGACTTAACTGTTCTTAAACTAAAACAATTAATTAAAATAAAAAAAGTACTAAAATTAATAAGAAACTGACCAATAAAATTCCCAATAAATGAAAATGATTTTTCATCAGATCATGTGTCTTCAACCATGGGGGGGGGGGGGGGGGGGGGGGGGGGGGGGGGGGGGGGGGGGGGGGGGGGGGGGGGGGGGGGGGGGGGGGGGGGGGGGGGGGGGGGGGGGGGGGGGGGGGGGG
>CAVNYN010202575.1:0-15536 GCA_963692815.1 Nyctanthes arbor-tristis | reverse complement strand
AACCATCCCCCCCCCCCCCCAAAAAAAAAAAAAAAAATCCCCAAAAAAGGGGAATACTAGATTGTTCACTTGGGGAAAAAAGAAAAGAAAATAGCTTTTGCTTTCATAAATATACTAAAACAACTGTTTTGAAGTATAGGATTATAACAAATTGGGAAAAAAAAAATCTTTTCCTTTCATTAGTATACTAAACAAATTGTTTTGAAGTGTAAGACTAGAACAAATGGCCGCAAAGCACAAATTGTTTTAACCTACTTCCCACCATTGAATTTGATCCTGCAACTTGCCTAAAAGATTGAGTATTTTTCCCCCACTATATATTCATCGAGTAAATTAATCATCTTTATCAAATTTTATGCATAAATATCAACATCTTCAAAATCCAACATCTTCTGAATTTTCTTTCAGTGTGATTATCAGTGCACGACCAATTACCCAAAGAACCCATATATGACCGTTAATAAACTGAGAATAAACTGAAACCATTAGTCTAGAACCTGCTGGGATCGTATGCATACCACAAACCACAGATGTTTTATTTAGCCAAAAGAAATAAGAATATCACCAATAAGCTCACATGATGCTTCATTTACAGCCAATCCTCTAAAATCTCTTCATTAGCCTCCTTGTCAATAATTGGTGCACCATCTTAACAATAACTAACCAACTCTAGGATCTCCAAAACTCCTTGCGATAGAAACTGGGCAGACCCTTGTTTCCTTCACAGGAAACAGCTTCCACATAAAGATTGAAGGAGCAACAGAATCTACGTCGAATACCCTCTCAACATTTGATCTAGAACCTTCCCCAACACTAGCCTTTTTAGGCGAATCTGGCAGCCCTCACCCTATGGTTATTTCCCCAGACACCATACTCAATAGAAGATTCTATATAGCATATCATTTAAAACTCTTTGACAGAGCAAGGTTCACATGCTGGCCCACTCAATACGGCAAGTGTGAAAGAACACATTAACTAACTTTGGAAAAAAGATTATATTTTTAACAAAACCTGACTTTTCTATAGTTTTAGCCCATTTTGTTGTTCTAATTCTATTTTTAAATAAATTGGTTAAATAATTTTTATCCACATACACACACAAATACTACAACACTCTAACACTCATTCCATTTCTTTTGAAATAGAAATGGAAACATAACATGGGCTTAATAGAAAACAGGCAAGAAAAGAACAAAACTGTACAAAAAGCTTAACTATTAAAAACGTACGAAAGAATAGTCTATCCTAAAAAATTGACTTGAACTTCCCTAAGTAAAAATAAATAAACAAACAACAATAATAATAAAAAGCAAAAAAAGACATTAAAACAGATAAGAAAGCAACTAAGTAGAAGCTAATCATCCTGAATCTAGCTAGAACTACATCACTCTATCCCAGTCTTGAAATGCTTAGAGCTCCAGATCCTTGATAATAACAGTAGTAAGCATTTGTGCAGCATTAAACTACATATAAATCCTACGTTCTCCAAGTGCATCTATGTAGAACTTTCTTCAGGAAAACCCGATCAAGGACAGGAAAGGGAATCTAAGTTGAACAAACCCCTAAATCTAGAACAAATATGAACAGTTCTCTACATTTTCTGTTTTTCATCTTGTGTAAATAGTCTCTCTCCAGAGTTCTACAAGAAAGCATGCCATGTTCGTTTGAAGTCATAGTCTATCATTTACTGTTCTAATGGAATACAAGTTACTTGTTTCACATCTGAAGCTAAAACATGCATGCATAATTATTTCTTTCAAATAAGTAAGCCTGTCAACGGTTCAACCGGGAACAGGAAAAAAATTAAAACTTTGTTAGCAACAATCTGCAGCTATGCCGCCTAAAACTGCCTTTATAACATTTTCCTCCTCTTTGGAGGGGGGGGGGGAATTAGCCTATTTGATATGGGAACTAAAATGACAGTGAATTAAAGATAGATCGACAAACTAGAATAATATTTGGACAAACCTCAAAGTATCAGTTATTGCATGCAGTGCAGCTTTTGATGCAGTATAAGCTCCAGCCCACGGCACAGGGGCCAAAACGGTAACGCTTCCGATGTTCACAATTTTTCCCTTCTTCCTAGAAGCCATGTGAGGAACCACTGCTTGAATCAACCTCAATGCACCTGGTCAGAAACACATTATCAGCTTCAACATAAAAATGCCAAAGAAACTAACCAGTTGGTTTTGCAATAATACCATAAAATTCTTTATCATCCTACAGAATGAACAGTGAAATTAACAGGACATACTCATGCTTTGAAACACAAGGAAAACACAAACGCATAATTTGATCTCATGCTAATTTGGAAAACTATACCTCAGTGCACATAGATCTTGGAACGTTAAAGGAATATTATTTGATAGTTGATACTATAATTGTAGGTGAGACAATAAACATGATACATGGCAAGAGACTAGTATGTGAAGGGATCTGTTATCAGAGCATCCCCAACCCAGGTGCTCTATTTTATAGCATCATACTCTAAAATACAATACATGATACTTTATTTTAAAAAACCTCTCCAACCCACATACTCTATATCTTCTCCATAACAATGTTTTTCTACTTTTCTTTAATATACAAACATTAGCGTATTCTAAAAAATAAATAATTATACAACGTATTAATAACCGAACGCAATTAAAGAGACATTTATACAAGTTGCATAAAAGCAAGTTTTATGAAATGTCATTTTCTTTGTGTTTATGATCTCGCAAATTAATTTTCTTTGTTTTCTTACAAATTAATACATTAACAATAACCGAATTAGATAAAATAATTTAGATTGACAAAAATAAAGGCGAAATTACTTGCAAGAGTTAGATTAAAAAAAAAATCTAACATAATTAAAAGGATATAAGCAATACAAGAGAATAAAAAGAAAAAAAAATAAACAAAGAAAAAATTTAAAAAAAAGGGGAAATGGCATTTCCGTAATTACATGGAAATGCCATTTCCCATCTGTAAATCTACGGTGGTGTGCCAAATTTGGCGCACCACTGTAGTGGTCTCCAAAATACCGTGCGCTAATGAGGCAAAACCGTGCTCCATTTTGGAGTTTTACTCCATTTTAGAGCACGGTTGGGGAAGCCCTCAGGAGAAATACTCCAATAGCAAAATGGTTACTTATTGGTACTGCTGCACACAAGACTGCCAACAATAGTAGTGTGATGACAATCATAATGGCCCAACTCAGTATGTTAAATATTTAATTACGAATTCACCATTTAACAATTTCTATATAATTGAAATACATAATCATTGTCATCATTAATGCCAAAAGTAGACTATTATAGTAATAACTGCCTATGTTTTCTTCCTCCAAGGTAAATTCTATCGGCATTTAACCTCAAACAATAAAATCTGACAACAGATCAAATTCATTTTCAATCTAAACTTCCAAAAATATCATCTTGATTCAACCGGCTCCAAGAGATAACTAAATGATGACAATCGTTTAATCATTCAGTGCAAAGTTGTGTCGTCAAGAAATCTGTATCGAATTCTTGCATATAAGTCCAATCAGGGCTCCCACAAGTTCAGTAGATAGGAGAAAAAGCATATCCAAGCACAGTCTACACAGGTTCACCAGAAATAACAAAATAATGATTAGGAACAGCGGCCATAACTAAATGTAAGCAAAAGTAAATTAACCAAAAAAAAAAAATGATACGGGTTCTATTACCGAATAGATTAGTATTAAACGTTTGTTCAATGGCGGATAATGGAACCTCAGCAAGGGGACCAACACACTGTACTCCAGCATTATTGACGAGAATATCTATGCGGCCAAGCTTTTCCAGAGTAGTCGACAGAGCGTGACGAACACTCTCGCATGAAGACACGTCGAGCTCTTGGAGGAAGAATCTTGGATCATCTTGCAGGTCTGACATCGACGTCAGCGACCGGGCGGTGGCAACCACCAGACAGTTCTCGGCGGCGAAAGCCCGGGCCAATGCATGGCCTATGCCCCCACCAGAACACCCAGTTATAAAGATAACACGCTTGTCGTAAGGATCCATGAAGTGAAGGGGACCGATCTATGCACTATGCTGCTAATCCTAATTCTGGGAGTGATTCGGTAGTATCAAGAGTCTACCCTGGAGAGTCTCCCTACGGGGGAATGTTCTTGTGTGGCTGTGGATAAGAACAAAGTTGGTCACCCAAGTCAGGCGTTGGTTTCATTTTGGTCACCAAGTCTCAATTTTTTTTTTCCCTCCCTATTTACTTGTTTTGAAGTGAAAATCGACTATAACGTTTGAAAAGATACAAGAGCATCTTCAACAGAGATGGGTACATTGTAGAAGTGATGTGGAGGAGAGAGATAGAGAGAATACGTTTATTTTAAGTAAATAGGAATAAAAAGAGGTATAGAGAAAAAAAGAAGGAAGAGATGAAAAAGATGAGAGAGATAGAGATAAATTCAAAAATAATGATAAAATAGTAGTTGATAGGGTGAAGGAGATGGTCTTTTGTGGACCTTACACGGGACTCGAGGAAGAAAAAATGAGAAAAAATAATGTAAATGAGAGAAAAGTGATTAAAAGAAAATGAAAATAGATAAAATTACATGTCCCATGAATTTTTTGTGTCTCTCACATGGAATGGACCTAGTCAAAAAAAATGGTATTGAAGATGCTGTAATGGTGAATACAGAAGGGACATCAATGTGTGTGTCTATATATATATATATATATATATTTTTTTTTTTTTATTTTGAGTCCGTAGAAGAAAAAAATCCTCATGGTCATGAGACGTTAGCTCAAGTAATAATAAGGACATAAAGTGAGAATAGGAAGCATGACATTTGCAAGCTACATCGTAAAAGTGATCTCCTACAAACGCACACATGATAGAAATCACTCGTATGTGGGTTGTCTAATAATTTTCTATCATGTATGAGTCTGGCAGATAATTTCGCTAAATGTAAAGTTGGAGATTAGGACTACACTAAATTGTCAAGTATTCTTGCTCATATGATTTGGAAGCACCTATTATACGCACCGCATTGATCATAACTCACAGGAATGTGGTTTGAGTTCAGTAAGGAAAATTCACCCATATTCCTTGCGACTCTTGGGTATACTCAAAAATGTCCTTTTCTTATGATGTCTGTTTTTATTTGTAACTAATTTTTCACCCGTACATAGCACAATCAAATTTTAATGACAAAGAATAACGTAATATATCACTTGCTCATCGGTTTAAGCGGTGAGTTATTGTTAATTTAATAAATTTATTTTTAAACACATAGGGTCATTAGGACACTGGTTTACCTGTCTAGTCATCAGTTTAACCAATGAGTTATTGTTAATTCATAAATTTTAATGAAAAAATTTTATAGGAAAATAAACAATATAAACTATAAAGATTATGTCATGTAGTTTTAACATATAAAACACTTTAGTTTGGTGGTTTATATGACATGTTGGAAGTAAAATGTCACTAGTTTAAAACAGATATGACTTAAATTTTATATGTCGTTCTCTCTTTTGAACATTGTCTACATTTTTGTGCGTTAGAGATCCTTCAATTCGTTATAAGTAGACATTTTTGTCTTTTATACCCATTTATATAAATAAAAAATTATGAGAAGTTATGAAATTATAGTATGAATAAGTGACATCATATACATAACACAATTTTATTAGATGGTGTAAAACCATTCATATGATCAACACTCAATAAAATTGTACCATATAAGCATACCACTTATTTATGTCACATTTTTATGTCTCTCTAAACTTTCTCCCATTTAAATTTATGTTAGCCAGGTGCTCAATCGGTACAGATAGGTATATTCATTCCAATAGTTTATGTATCCGCTTTAATTTAATTTTTATAAGTTTCAATTATTCAAAATTATTTGTCTTATTTATATTTTCTAAATCTCTCCTCCATTTTGTTGAATATACTAAAATGTAGGATATGTTTTATTATATATTTTTTTTATTACAAAGGGAGATGGGGAGGGGAAGGTCAGGGATTCAAACCTGGATAACTCCGGTAAGAGGTCAGGTCCTTTTCCACTCGGACTACCTCTTAATCCCTTAAGATGTGTTATTATTATTATTATTACTACTACTACTACCACCACAACCACCACCTAAAACGGGCTTGTACGGTATGTTGTCTGCACCCAAGAGATCGGAAGAGCACATTTTGCACTCACTGCTTAGTTACGATCTCTCACTATATGTATATTGAGATTATCACACTATACACACATATAGTGAGAGATTATTAAGACAACTATGTGAGTCTCAATATATAGGGAGCCCGTTGTTTATATTGCCCCAATAATCTCCTGCCAAATATGTATATGACGGGATAATCCTGTCATAGTTATGGCGAGAGATTATTTTTGCTTATTACCAATCTCGATCTCTCACGCATATACACATATGGCAAGAGATTATTGCATACATGATTAATTGGGCAACATCTACTTCATTTTATGTGAGTAACAATTTCGAATACGTTGGATATTTCTTATATCCAATTAGTTTTCCTCAAATTCAATTCTCATTCAAATTTATTTTGAACCACATAATGGTCTATATATTAAAATAATCTTACAAGTAGATTGATAACTTAATTATTATACTTTCTTTTCAACCAACCACTACCATCTACTAAAAAGTCACTTTTCACATGACTAATTCGCTCAAAAATAAAAACCCTCCACCCATTTGAGGGAGGTTGGTTCTCATTATGATTTCCACATGACAACTTTCTTAATAATTAGAAGATAAGAAGTTAGTACGATGGGGAAAAAATTAGTTGGATAATGCATTGTTAGTATAGCCATAGAATAATATGATAATTACTCAACAAGTACTTATTTGACATATTAAATATTTGACATTGTTGTGGAGAATGTTAAGTATTAATTTATTCAATCAATAAATTTCTCTCTCTTTCTTTTTTCACAATATCTAATAATAATTTGTCAAATATATAATATAGACATTAGTGTATTTAAGAGTTTATTAAATATAATGTCAATATTGTTTATCACATATACATGGTCAACATTACATTGGAGATGCTCTTAAGGTGGTTCAGAAGCATTAATGAAGGAGGATTATTATTGGTCAAAAAGTTTTGGATGAGATCTATCAGTACTTGAAGGAGGATTATTATTGAGCAGAAAGTGTGAATGGATCTCATATCTCGTGTAGACATTAAAGATAATTTTTTTTTTCTAAATATTGAATTCCTCCATGTTAGCATTTTCAAATTGTTTGGCTAGGATGTGGATTATAATCTAGATTATAATTTACGATGTGACATCATTTTATTTATTATTTTTCGTAAAAAGTAAATAATTGCGGTTTGCTTTTACTTTTTGACTTTTTAAAAAAAAAAGAGAAATCAATGAATGATGCCGTGTAGCAAATTATAATCTGGTGTAGTTGTCAAACACTAATGAAACTCCAGTTCCGTGGACCACCACCGTCAATGACTCCCACCGTAACTCAACTAAAACCCTTTTGCTGCTCTTCCTCTTCTCCCCTTTTTTTCTTTCCTTTTTTTTTTAAATATTGAATTATTCCATGTTAGCATTTTAAAATAACTAGTTTAGGACGTGCTTTACATGTGTTGAGTTTTATTTTTCGTCTTGAATCCACGTGAATTTGTAGTTTGTTATGAATAATGAATCACAATATGTAGTTACAATATGAAAAATAGAATAAAAAGGCGTTCAAATAAGCAAAACATTGATAAAATAAGAAATAAGAAAAAGGGAAAGAGTTGAGGGTTAAATACACACAATCAAGTAGCATAACCGAAAAAATTCCTAAAGGAGTGTCATTTGCTACGATGTGTTTCTCATACGGATAATGGATACATTTATTAATTGCAAGTAGTTTGCAGCTGGATAATGGATACATTTAATAATTGCAAGTAGTTTGCTACGATGTGTTTCTCATTCGGATAATGGATACATTTCCTATGAACTGTCTTTCTAGTCCCAGACGGACATCTACGATAAACACCAAAACACCATCTTAGAAACAAACACATAGAGACCATAATACATAGTCATATTAGATTTTACATTTATCATTGTATGCCAAAATGTAACCCCAACGGTCTTTCAGTTGGTCTTTTGGGATTGGTTGAACGTGCGGGCGTTTCTTTATGGATTAGAGCTCATCTTGATGATTCCCCACCAGTCTGTAGTGGTCTTGCAGGGGAAGTGCCCTTTGGCCGTTCTAGGGACACGAGACAGTTGTTGGGCAGTTCCAGTTTCCTTTCCCTGAACCTCGTTCCCCCTACCGTGCAACGGTGTTTTGGCTCGGCCGCCTACCGCGATGTGGAGCATGACAATGCTGGAAGAGTCATGGAATTATTTGGCACCAATTTGGTCGGCTCACCCCATATCAAAACGCATACAAGTCTCACTCTATCGACGGGCTTGAACTATGTGATAGTTTCTCTGGAGTTGGTTAACCAATTCGAATGTGGATCTTGTGACTTTACCCCACACGCAGGTCTTTACCCCACACACGGGTCTTTTAGTCACCCACAAGGTCGATTATTTTGGTGTAACTTATATGTTCTGTAGTGCGTTGCACGATTGTGTACTTTTGTACAATAGTTTTAGCTGATGAAATGCAATGAAAACGTTTTTAGTTCAGAAAAAAAAAATGTAACCCCCACGTGCTCTCTGTGTTTTATGTACGATATAAATCATCAAAAACTATTATTATAGGATATAAACTAAAAGTTTACAGAAAGAATGACTCTAGATACCTATCTAGAAGACAAAGCAAAATCCTATTAAGTACTCCAGAGGTTTTATTTAGGCCTGGGCAAAAACCCGAGCCCGAACAGGTTATTTGAACCCAATCTGAATATTCCCAAACCCGAATGGATAGCAAATAAAAATTATGCTCGAATGGGTACCCAAACCCGAAACTAAACGGGTTTGAACAGGCTTTGAGCATGAGTTAAAACCCGAAAACCCGAAAATACTCAAACATCTTTTTTACTCTCAAAATCTCTAAATTCAAATTTCTAATTAATTCTCACAATCCAGAAAACCATCTCTTTCATTTCACAATCACATTTTCACTACATTCGTCTCCTTCACACATAAAAAACAAAACTCTAGATTTGTGTAAGAGATGTGAATTTGTCTTTTTCTATGAGGATTTTACTAATTTTTATGTATACACCATGCGATTTGTCTAAGATAAATTATTTTTAATTAATTACTTGACAACATTGTAAATTTATCGTAAACATGTAAACCTAAAAAATTACAATATAAATAAAACCACCGCAAAGGAATATAAATAAAGCCAATTAGCCAAATGCTAGTTTCTAATTGTTAATTTTATTACATTAGTATTTAACTATTATTATTTTCATTTAAATGAATTATATATGTTTCAAATTTTTTTGTTCTTCTTATCCATTTAAGTGTTTCTTTTTTCCGTTTATGCGTTTATATAATATGTGCTAGATACCCAAAAAACCCGAACAAAACCTGAAGTATTACCCAAATCTGAACCGAGACCGAACCCGAATGGGCTTGCCATTTTCAAGATCGAACCTGAACCCGAACCGAAATATTTGGTCCGGGTTTAGTTATTGTAATACCCGAACCCAAAACCCGAACGCCCAAGCCTAGTTTTATTGTGCAATTCAAGTACAAACCCAACAATTCAGTTCAATTTTGCGGCATGGACTTTCTCCGACAAGACAAGAATTCACAAAGTTTCGGAGGAAACAAAGCGAACCCAGTTTAGAACTATTAAATTAAACAACTCCAAGCAAAATCAACCAAATTACAAGCCCAAATAACCTTAAAAATTCAGTCAGAGATACCCAAATACAGTAAGAAAACACCAAATTCAATCAACAAAATATGGGGGGGAAATGGTTTTTACCTGCGTGAAGTCGATGAAACGATAGGGGAAATAAAAAATTAAAGATTTGCATAAGGAAACAAACAAATTATGAAACAAAGGACTCGCACGTTAGACAATTCAATATGGTACTTTTACATAAAGCTTTAACAAAACTGAAATCCATCCACCAGCTTCGAAATATCCCAAGAAATGTCATATGCAGCCAAAAACTTTTGGCAGGCAGTTCATTTGGTAAAATTTCTCTGATCTAGAACAAGAAATCTCTATCGACTAGTTAAAATTGTCTTATCTAGAACAAGAAAATCTCTATCAACTGGTTTAGAATAGTATCTGGGAAGCTTTCTTCGATGAAAACCAAGACCAAAATGTGAAATTTGAAGATTTTTCCAAGACCAAAATCTAGAATCTGAAGATTTTCACAAAGAAGAGACGAGACGAAAAGCAAAGCTTACCCTAAAATCAGGAGAAAAGAACGAACGATCACCCTGGAGATTCTACCCAGCCCCAAAAAGCATTGTTTATATATTCTAACATATAAAAATAGAGATGGGATGAGAAACCGTTTTCTGTCGTCCAAATTTTCAGCGAAGCGGAATAAAAACACTTTTTTGCCGTTGTTCATTGAACAGTAACATGGCGTTTACCTTTTTATGTAACAGTGAAACATCAGTTCCGTGGACCACCACCGCCAATGACTCCCGCCGTAACTCAACTACCCTTTGCTGCTCCTCCTCTTCCTCTTTTTCCCTTTTTTTCTTTTTTTTTTTTTTAACTCTCTCCACTGCCACCATGACTCTCCTCTTCCTCCACCACCACTGGCCGTCGTCACTTCCACCAATTTAAAAACATGAAAATCGTTTAGTCCACCACCATTACCACCACAAACTCCACCACTATCAATATCATCCTCCATTGTCATCACTTATAAGCAACTAAAAAAGCAAAGATTTTACAAAAATCGAACAGATCAAAAGATCTAATTAAAAGGAAAAGAAGAAAGAATCAAAGATATCCAAGAAAGAAAGTGATGGCGCCGCTCCTCTGCCACCCACAGTGGCGGTGCCACCGTCATTCTTAATATCTTCTCGGAATTCAAACAAACTCAATAGAGAAAATGGCTTATTACAAAGTCCAGGACTTGTAATCCAGTTTGAAAGTTGCTTTGAGATGACAACAACAAAAAAAAAAAAAGAATCTCACAACTAAATATAAAAGCAAAGAAAAATCAAGTCTTGTAGACCAAACATGCTACTATGTAAAACTATACAATTTTTGTCAAAATTAAGATAAAAGTAAAATCAACTCCTAAGAATAAATACAGTTGAAGCAAGACAAATTTTATCTAAAAAGTTACAAATCCTTGCAACAAAAAGGAAAATTCAAGCAACTAAAAGTCTAAAGCACACCCACCAAACACACATCAACTGATGATGATAAACAAGCTACTCTTGACAAACTTATGATATGGCTAATTCCTTTCTCCAGAGGCGGTGGAAGAATATTCTGGCGACATTAATCCGCCAGCGCCAGGGTGAATTTTCTTGCTTTTACCGTGTTTACTAGCCTGGTCAGCAGTAAGTTTTTCCACCACATCCACACGTTTAGTTTCATTCTCCTCTTCCATTTTCGTCAGCTTCTGTTTATGCTTCTTCTGCTGCACGTAAACGTGAGCATAACTCATGCCTATAGAAGACATCGCAAGAATTTATATATATAGGAAATAAAGAATATACAAGTGTTGGTATTGTGGCTGGAGATGGCTTGCAATGGGAGGCATTTATAGCCCAAAAAAGGCAATGAATCTCAAGAAATTTATTAAGTCTAATGGCTGAGAATTTGGGTATTCAATATTAATTAATGGTGATCAAAGAAGTAGAACAAAGATTAGGAAGTGGGGACACAGAAAATGATCTCATCTTTTAAGGTGGCTAAACCATTATCCTTAATTTAAATGTGGTACATATAATGGCTATGATATTGTGTGAATGGTTGATGAATAGTTGGACATTAATGGAGTTAGACTTAGCTCTCACCTGTCAGCCCTTTCTTGATGGTTAAACAAAAGTCTTTGAATTAAATTTTCTTTAAATTCTAAGTATGGAGGGACAGGTTTTAGTTACTTAATAAACGTGGTTCGTGCTTTGTCATATACGTCTAGTAAAGTCCTAACTTTTAAAGTAATGAACATCTTATTCTCGACAAATACACAGTTCATGCTTGGCTATATAGACTACTTTAGCACAATAATCATTCAAGGCTCCTTGCTCTCTTGAACTTGTATGTCCATTTTTGTTGGGTGACCCTACTTATAAGTACTAACATGGCAACATGCACATGGATGCTAGCCGTGTATCAGGATATGATCAAACAACCGCCCCCCCTTCCAACAAAAAGTTGAACAAGCGCACATGAGTAGTGTAGTACTTAATTAAAAAGATTAATTGAATCGATCGTACTCAGGAAGTGGACGTTTCAATCGTGTTATTAGTCCTCTTGTTAATCCATTGGGTTAGTGAAAAATGTGTTGATGCCCACAACATAAAAGACAGCACAAGTATAATTGATACACAAATAATGGAGGAGAGGGATTCAAAACGGATTCCAACTAAAGACATATACAAACATCAACTATACCACAAAAAGTTTGCAACTGTTTCTATTGGATATATGGTTTGAAAAGTTCTGAAAATGAATGTGGAATGTAGATAGGTTGGAGTACTCTTTCTTTATATAGGAGTGTGTAATCATTTTGTACCCCCAATCAATTGAATCCCACTCTAGTTTTTGGAATATTTTTTTATTTATTTTTTATAGATCGGAAGAGCACACGTTTGATGAAAATGTGTTACTTTAGTTGAGAATTCAGTATGCATATCGTCTTTTATTTTATTTTATTTTATTTTTTTAACTTGTATGTATATGTAATTTATTTAATCAAGTCATCTTTATTTTGTTCTATGCCTTTTACTAAACTTCACCTAATAATCCCACAAGGCCTGTCTGAGTTTGCTACGTACTTAAATGATCAGAAAATCAACAATATACGTATGGAGAAGCATGAAAGGATTCCTACTTCTAACCATAATATTTATAATATTTTATTTTTAATTTGAGTAATTAATCGAGTATTCGGTTTCCATCGTGACCTGCTATCTCATTATGAATAATGCTATAGCTAGGTACAGATTTGTCACACTGGTATCACAACAGTAGTCAAATGACAACAGATGTCAGTGAATAAATGGCTGGTTTGGTATGAAGAGGCGGATAGTCGAATTTTCTTGACAAAAGAATTGACTGTGACGCAGGGTGTTGTGCGCATAGCACAACTCATTATTATCTGAAATTGAAGTACAAGAAATTTATTTTAACTAATCTCTTCAACTTTGTTAATATTGGATAGTTTTCAATCATCTTAGCCAATGAAAGTGTTTCGTAGTAATGGTTTAATACTTTAATGAATTGATTACTTCCGAACTACATCAAAGAAATATTTTTTTACTAGTGCGTTATTGATTTATTATTATATTGTATTTTAGTATTTTATAATGTATCATGTCAAAGTGTCGTGTCATTTCATGCAATAAATATTTTAGAAAAAAATTAAATATGCATTAATTTTGTACTTGGATTAGCACACGAAAATGACATTAATACCATCTTTTCTACCGACTTCACAATCGGCCGGTGGAGTACTGTTGCTCTTCCTATTAATTAGTGCCGTCCAACTCACCCTACTAGAATATCCAAATCTGCTTTCGACCAAAGAAAAAATCTAAAAACTTTTAACTTATATTAATTCAAGAGATAAATTCTTAATAAGTGGGAAATTAAATTCTTAATAAGTGGGAAAACAATCGTCTAAGTACTTAACCTAAAACCCGCTTGATGAGTTGAGTTAAAATATAACAACATATAGTTCAGCCAGTTGGATATAAATTTCTAAAGTTCAAATCCATATTCTATAAGCTAGACTTTAGAAGTCATACTCAAGACTATAAAACCAATTGTCAGGGATGTAAACGAGTTGAAGCGGCTCGCAAGTCAAAAATTTTGGCACGCCTTCACCTCAAGCTTTTTAACGGGTTGGCCTACACTGGCCTTGGTTAGCCCGGGTCAACCCGACTTGAGCCTTGCCCCAGTTTTAGGGCTCAGACCAAGTTTCAGCCCTTTAGAAATGGATCTTGAGTCAACTGGGCTCTGGCTTTTGCTGGTTGAACCACGGGCCTCTCGTGTAAGTCGGCCCATTTTGCACCCCTACCAATTGTTGCTTCTCGAATTCTACTTGTTCATGCCTATATTGTCCGCAAGGGCGTGGGGCCACTCAATCTGCATCAACCAACCACTTTCAGAAAAATTATATATTTTTAAAATAGAGAAGTTGATCAAATTAATCACATCTACTATAATGTATTGTGCTAAATTTGAGGCTCTCGTGTTCTTCACTAGCAAGCGTGAACAAGAATTTATTTTTGTATCAATAGGTCGAGTCAATTCTACCCTTGATTGACTACTAGATAACGATGTAACTAAAATTTTGAATTACCTCCAAGAATACTGACTAACTAGTGTGTCAATTTGATGCTGCGACTTTCTAGATAGATAGCCCTGCGAGTCCCGTTACGACTTCTACTTTAGCTACTTTAATAGCTCCAGCAGTTATTTAGGAGCTGCTTTAGCAGCTCGAATGTTTACTTAGGATTGTCAAGAATACAAAACTGTTCAAACCGATAAAAATAAAGAATGATCTGGGCTACAACTCCCAGTTTAGCAACAGAATTTTTTTTTAAGTACTAGTTTTATCATTAGTTGTACCGATCCAACGTAACACCAATATGTGAATGCCCCTCTAATTTTTATACAGAAATTCACACATCAGTAAGGCGTGTATAACGTGTATAAATAATGATAAAACTATAGGTACCTGTAACATATTCCAAATAGCATACAAGATTTCATAACGTAATAATTAACATTTCTTGCAACAAACAAAACAACATTGGTGTTACCCCTCCAAATGCGAAAAATAAATGAATTACACCAATTTTCCGCTCTAGAATGCTAATAAGATCAGTGGAGCCAAAGTCCGAAATCATAGATTAATCAACAAAAAGATAACTACACTCACAACAAAAGACGTCTTAAAGATACAGCCTGATAATCGCCCAGCGCCACCATAGTATGCCTTGATCATAATATTGAACTTGCAAGTGTCAGTTGAAGGATCTGCTCTAGTGATGGTTCCAAGACCCGAAAATTTGCAGGCGTCATCAAGTTGCTTGTTCTTTTGGTAATAGCTGTTGAAAGCATATGAAATATTCCCCTGAGCATCTAGGCTGCCACATGATGTCTGATAACCGAGGCACGTGCAATCGGCGCGTGCACAAGCATAGCTGACACTTGGAGCAACGTCGGAGCCATCAAGTTTTGCATTTGGCTTCATTATGCACCATTTTCGCTCCAAGTAAACTACATTTCTTGCAGGGACGAGAGATCCTGAAGTAGTGGTTCCGAGGTTGAGAGCATATTTGGGTTGTCCATCATACTTGAAAATTCCCCAATGGCGCTCAAAATTTCCGGGATCAATACTCTTATCATCCTCATCAATCAAACTAAATAGATATGCATCAACTGGCCCTGACC
>CAVNYN010202568.1:13670-34259 GCA_963692815.1 Nyctanthes arbor-tristis | reverse complement strand
ATGGAAGTATCAGACGATTATTGCAAGGCTTTAGTGATCTTGCACATAAATTAGTTTCAACAAAAAGCAATCAATTGTATCCATTAGTTTATAGGCTTATAAAATAGGCTTTAATTCTTCCTGTTGCAACTGCTACATTAGAGAGAGTATTATTTTCTGCAATGAATCTTATCATGACTTGGTTACGCAATCGAATTAGAGACCAATAGTTGAATTATAGTTCGACGGTTTACATTGAAAAGGAGGTATTTAGTGAAATTGATAATGAAGCAATTATGCAACGTTATCAAACTATGAAAACCCAAAATAAGAGCAAAATCGAGGAAACACACCAAACAAGTGCAAAGTCCTCCAACAATAAATTTATATTTTGTGATCTTTTTAATCTTTTCAATTTGTCGCACAATATTTAAAAAAACTATATTAAATGGGTTTATTAGTCCAAACCATATTAAATGGATTTATTAATTAATAAAATTGTGGATTGAAACAATGTAGTTTTAACTACGCACGTATCGAGGTTATGCGATAGCTTATGCCAATATTTTTGTATGGTGGATATTATATTATCGAGTGTGTTGAATAGACTCGACTTAATTACATTTTAATACTTATATTATCAGTTGCCTTCACATTAATTTAGAATTTTTTTTTCTTTTAATTTTTAGAAAATAAAAGAAAAAAAAATTCTTTAATAGTGGAAATATTAATCACGTGAAGATAAATTAAACAATTTCCACTATTCACCATCAGAATGCAGACCAATGCATTCTGATGGTGAATAGTGGAAATTGTTTAATTTATCTTCACGTGATTAAAATTTTTAAAAGTAATTAAAGACATTTTTGCATTAAATAGTAAATTATATATATGTGTGTTAGGAGGGAATTGATATTTGCCATATAATAAAAGGAAAAAAATTTATATATCTTCAGTTGTGTACGAAGTCACCAAAAAAAAAATAAAAAATAAAAAATTTCAAGAACTGTATTTTATTTTCTAAATTGTTACTAGAAAGAATACACACACATTGAAAATAGAAAATACATTATGTATAACTTATCTCATTCTTGACCCTACTTCGCCTTAACTGTTATTTGAATGAGTGGGGATAGCAGTTTTCTTCTGCATGTCCATGAAGTTTAATTTCAAAAAAATCCAAACATGTTAGAGACAGATAGAGGTACGAATTTCACGAACGAACTGCACTCCTTCATATACGCCAAAAGTCAAATGATGTGAAGAGTATGGGGAAGTTTGAACCCTTCCTACAATGATGAATATGAGCGCAATTGAAATTCTTGGGGAGTTATACATTTGTCTATTGATAAGACCATTCACTATTTTTCGAAACTCGATCTCTCCCCCGGGTGAACCATATGTTTTATACATTATGCTTTCCCATAGGAATTTCTTAAACATTTTAAATTTATGATGAGAAGATTGCATAAAGTGAACATATTTTAATGTTAAAACAATTGATCACATTGTAATAATTTGGAAAATGGAGTTAAGTTTCAGGTTGATAAGATTATAGAGTTATCACCTTAATGACTATTAATTTCTTAGATAATATTAGAATTAGGCTCCACATGTAGTTAATATGGACTCAGAAGAAAGATCTCTATCCATAACCCAATGAAAGTGAAGGATCTTGAATTGGATTGTAACGTGGTCAAAGAATTTTGTGGTTGGCTTTTAAAACAATTTATCTGCTCTCCCTAGCTTTTTTTGAGATCTTAAGTAGCTTTTACCCAATTTTAAAAGAGGGCCATTCATTCTATTAATTGAGGAAAAATACTTATAAAATGGTGTCTATTATAGGAGCCCACCTGAAATGGCTTTTTAAAAGCACAAACACATTTTTAGGATGTTAGATCGGTACTGAATAACATGTGTAGTTTTACAAGATATATCTCCAATTAAAAAGTTATTAATACAAAATAACATCTGCATAAAGTACTTTGATAAGAATACAATATTTCGAGGCGTATATATGCCCTTGAAGGCTTGAAGGCCGGCCTTGATTCCCACTTAGCATATGGCCTCATATAGGGAAATAGCTCTACTTAAATGAAACATATGTAGTCCTTTTTAGTTTGGCAATAAGAGGCTTAATAAAAGGAGTACAATTTATATACACGATACTTCAAAGTATTCGAAAGAGAAATTATTCAGAATGCATAATTAAACATGCATCAAGTTGTTTGAATATATGCTTCTCTGCTCTTCGTTAATGTTCCACTTGAGGCAACTTGAGCTTTTTAAGTAAAAGAGATCATCGATTATAATTTTTTTAAATACAATTTGGAAACTTTAAGAATAGTATAAACTCAAACCAAGAATCTCATCCTCTTAAGATGTGCTTATTACTTAAATTATCACTCTTAGTATATAAATTATATAAATTTCTAAACAAGTTGGTCTGGTATCTTTTAATTATCTCACACAAATAGAAAAAATTATATTCATGCTATAGTTTTTGATGAATGCATCACGATTGAAGATCCTTGCGTTTATTCTTTATAACATTTTTTTTTCTTTTGGGAGGGTTTCTTTATATAACGTTTATCACTAACATATTTTGTTGCATTAGTTTTGTCAACCATTCATTGGTTTATAGCGCCTTTCGTTCTTAATAATGATATATATATTTATGAGATTTTCTGGATGTACTTTAAAGTCATAAAGAACATCATTGTGGATTTCAATCAAACCAATGCAAGTTTGTGATCTTTTCGGTGTTTTTTTAATTTGTCCCTAAATATTAACTAATTACATTAAATAGATTTATTCATTGACTAATAAGATTGTGAATATATAAATTGAAACCATGCAATTTAGCTGCATGTATCAATTTTTAACTGATAACTTACACCAATATTTTTCTCTAATATTATAAAATTAAAAATTAATATTAATTAATATTTATATAATCATTTGCCTTCATAAATCAACATAATTAAGAATGAGCAGAAGTATAATGAATAAATTTTTCATTTTTGTATCACTTAGGTTTCTATGCGGGCATGTCTGGGGTACGTGTATTTGGGTTTTCATAATCTTTTCGTCACGTGAAGATAAGATATATATATATATATATATAGAGGAGATATGGGGAGAATTAATATTTGCATACACATGTGTGTCTGTCTTTTGCGTCTTAACCAAAAAAAAAAAAAAAGCAAGGAAAATGCATTATTATTACTATATCATCATATCTAGTTTTAGTTTTGTACATTAAGACTTTTTAAAGATACAACTTCAAGTGGATGGAAGAGAAGAAACTTTAAAAAGATACAACTTTAAAAGTTTATATCATAGTAGTATCTAGTTTTAGTTTTAGTTCATATCTAGTTTTAGTTTATACATCATATCTAGCTCTATGGATCCATGCAGAAAAAAGATTACAAACTATAACCCAAGGAAAGTGATGGATCTTGATTTGGATGGCAATGTGGTCAAAGGAGCTCTTGAAGCAATTTGTCCTTTCAAGCCAGTATCGAGATTTTAAGTATCTTTTATAAAATTGAAAGGACAGCTATTTTTTCCATTAATTAACAGCAACTAAAAACGTGCTAAAATAGTCTTCTTCTTTTTTTCTTTCTTCTGAGGCCCACCTGAAATGGCCTTTGAAAAGTCAAAATCAGTTTCTAAGGCTAGAAATTGGTTTCAAATAAGATAAGATAAGATACAAATAAGATAAGATACAATGTAATTTTACTAGATATTTTCTTCAATGAGAAAGTTGACATAAAATAGTATATTTAGGAAATATTTTTACGAGAAGTATAATCACTCTGAATCTATGATTTTGGTAAAAACTTTTTTAAACTGATAAAGAAATTTAGTTATATTCATGTGATATTATATATATCTACATCTATTTGCCTTAAGGGCGGACCTTGACGTCCCCCAGGGCAAATGGCCTTAATAAAGTGAAATAGTTTTACCAAATTGAAGCGTTCAATTCTTTACTTAGAAAATGAACTGAAAGTTATAGGTATGGTACTTAGAAAAAGAACTTATTCAGATTATACAGACATAAGATTAAATAAATAATAATTTACTGCTTCATAAATGTTACATCCAAGTTTGTTCTGTACATCTTTTACCTATATATATATATATATCTATATCTAATCCATAATAATTGCATAAAATGAACAATAACTACACTTATTATCACCGTTCACTTGAGTTTTTTGTGCTTATTTTTCATATTTTTAAGTTGGGTAACATATATTGTCAAATATGCTAATATATATGATAGTGATTAGAGTAATAATATTTAACATCACTGGTGCTTGACACTATATGAAGGTAACATTAAATGATAAGTTAAATTAAGTGGGTCATTTATTTATTCATTTAATTTCACTTATTATGTAACACCATATTAGATGACACTTAGACTGGTACTACATAACGTTATTCTAGTGATGAGTAAACCAAACAAAATAAAAGAGAGTCATTTAGATGGATGATAAATCAGGTCTACATTAGATGCTACCTAGCTTTTTTGAATTTTATATTATTATTATTATTATTATTATTATTATTATTATTATTATTATTATATACATTCTAAAATCTCCTCCTTTTGATGTTTCAAAAAAAAAATAAAATCTCCTCCTTTTGGATTCGTACTTAAGACTTTTGTAAGATAATGAAGAAAAAACTAATAAATACTTTGAAATTTGTAAAGATTTAGTGAGAAAAATAGTCAAAGTGTCATGTTTTCATTTAATTTTCCATTATTTACAAGAGAATGATTATTTGTATGTAAAGTTTAATGTCAAACATGTTACAATCTCCCGTACGGTATGTACAAATTTTAGTCTTTATATATTATTTATAAGGACAAGAAATTTTTAACTAAAAACCACCAAAATCCACCGTCTTTGTATGAATGCTAAGAGACAAAAGCTAAACAAAATCAACATCAATTGACCTTCTGAACATCGATTTCTAAATTATTAACTCAACTACAGAATTACATATATATTGACAGTGGCATATGTATAAAATTCAAGATTTTTTTTTTCTAAATTCATATATATCAACTGCTTGCAACAATAGCGTGCAAGTTTCAAATGCCACGATAGAATATTTTGTTGCATGTATTGTACAAGTGATTACAACGTTTTTATATCATTATTATTTGTTGAATTCGTTTAATGACAAAAAATAAAGTAATACGAAATGGATAGAAAGTATTATTATTATTTTCGTTTTTCCTCTGCTGAAATCACATTTGCTTCTTCTTCTTCTTCTTCTTGGCCTTTTCCCTTTTTTTGGTCCCTTTTAAAAGTTCCTCTTATTTCATTTCTTTCGATAATTAAGGCATTATATATTTTGACATCAAAAGATAAAAAATATGAATGTCAAATCAAAGATCTAAATGTGAATTTAAATACAACCTAACAAATAAGAACATATTGTAAACATATCCCAAATCTTTAATTTATTTCGTTTCAATACTACAATTATATCTGTAAATGTCTAGTTTAATTCAATTTGATTGTAAATGAAAAATTAATTTCAATTTGAGTTATTTTTCTTATCAAGTTAATTAAAAAACATAATAAATATACAAAAATTTTAATAATGTTCAAGATTTTAATTTTGAGAACTTTTATAATAACAAAAAAGGCCTAAGAAAAAATTTAAAAAAAAAAGGCCTAAGAAAAGAAGCATATGCTCGCCTTCTACAAGCAACTTGCAATTTATGAAATAAAATTTCCTCAAAATGCCTGTTATAACGCTAATTGTCTACTTTTCTTTTGAATCGCCATTATTTAGTTTTATATTACAAAACAGGAAAGATTTTTCACTTTGTAGTATTGCATATTTTGTTTGTTATTTTAGAATAATACTGCCAGGTGAAATGTACACTCCACTTATATTTAGTTAATGCAAGTCCCACGTTATTTTTCTTTTATAGTAGTAATAGTTATTGGATTCATTTTCACAGTAAAATTAATGAATCATTCACTTCATTGTGTATACATGAAATGGTCTCGATTTATACTATAGCTTATAATCAAGTTTGACGCCCGAAAATAGACTAGAGTACAGGAATCGATTTCATTTATTGGTTGGTTTATTTGGTTATTTATCGATTAGTTGTACGTATATAATTTCAGAGATTATACTAGTAAATTATAATGTATTTGTACTTTTGAAAAAAAAAAAGTTATATGTATCCTTTTCCTATTCATAGAGAAAGAAAAACAATTTTTCTACATAAGTCGGCTCATTATAGAGCTTACATAGTTATAAAATACAAGAAACGATTATTTGTTTCATTAAATCAAGGCTAATTAGCACTATCTACCCCTAATGTTTGAGTTCTTTCTGCTTTCATTCCTATCGTTTCAAACTTAGCAGTTACACCCTCAATTTCAACATTTCAACTGCTTGCAACAATAGGATGTTTCAAATGCCACAACAGAATATTTTGTATGTATTGTACAAGTGATTACAACGTTTTTATATCATTATTACTTGCTGAATTCTTTTACTGACAAGAAATAAAGTCATACGAAATGGACAGAAAGTATTATTATCATTTTCGTTTTTCCTCTGTTGAAATCGCATTTGCTTCATTCTTTTTCTTTTTCCCTTTTTTGGTCCCTTTTAAAAGTTCCTCTTAATTCATTTCTTTTGATGATTAAGGCGTCGTTTTGACATCGAAAGATACAAAATATGAGTGTCAAATCTGAGATTTAAATGTGAATTTATAGACATCCTAACAAATAAGAACATATTATAAACATATTCCAACTTTTTTTGTTATTTCATCTCAATACTTACTACAATTATATCTGTCAATGTCTAGTTTAATTCAATTTGACTGTAAATGAATAATTAATTTCAATTTGAGTTAATTTTCTTATCAAATTAATTAAACATCAATAATAAAAATACAAATTAATAATGTTCAAGATTTTAATTTTGAGAACTTTTATAATAACAAAAAAGGTTTAAGAAAAGAAGCATATGCTCGCATTCTACAAGCAACATGCAATTTATGAAATAAAATTTCCTCAAAATGCCTTTATTTATAACGCTAATTGTCTACTTTTCTTTTGAATTGCCATTATTTAGTTTTATATTACAAGACAGGAAATATCATAAATAAGATTTTTCACTTTGTAGTATTGCATATTTTGTTTGTTATGTCAGAATATTTACTACCAATAGTGAAATGTACACTTCAATTATTTAGTTAATGCATGTCCCATGTGTTATTTTCCTTTTATGGTAGTAATAGTTATTGGATTGATTTTCACAGTCAAATTAATGAATCATTCTCTTCATTGCGTATACATGAAATGGTCTCGATTTATACTGTAGCTTTATAATCAAGTTTGATGACCAAAAATAGACTAGAGTAGGAATTGATTTCATTTATTGGTTGGTTTATTTGGTTATTTATCGATTAGTTGTAGGTATGTAATTTCACATATTATAATGGTAAATTATATTGTATTTGTACTTTTGGAAAAATAATTATACGTTTCCTTCTCCCATTCATACAGAAAGAAAAACAATGTTTCTACATAACGACGTCGGCTCATTATAGAGCTTGTATTAGTTATAAAAACACAAGAAACGACTATTGGTTTCATTAAATTAAGGTTAATTAGCATTATCTACCCCTAACGTTTGAGTTCTCTGTGCTATTCATCCATATCATTTCAAACTTAGCAGTTACACACTCAATTTCAACATTTTGTGCGCCATCTATCCTTTTCGTCAATTGATGTTAGTTTGACTGTTAAATAGTCAAAAAAATTTTTTTCTAAAAGATCAAGATACCTGCAAAATATTAAAACTTGAATTTTAGCTAATTAGCACTATTTATCCCTAACGTTTAGATTTTTTGTACTTTTCGTCCATATTGTTTTAAACTTAACACTTATACCATTAATTTTAACTTTTTTGACACAATTTAGCACTTTCATTAATATCTTCTAGTATATCACTATTAAATGATTAAGTTTTTTCCTAAATCACAAAAATGCCCTTGAAATCTTGAGAGAATTGGAAATCAAAAGAATTAGAACAGAAAATTATTCTTCTCAAGCCCCTTTTTTGCACCATAATAAAACCATTACTAATAATGGCTAATTGACGCTATCTAATATTAGTCTTTCACATTATTGTGCGATCTAACTTCAACTTTGAACCTTAGCAATTTTGACCTACAATCTCACATTTTTGTGCAATTTAACATTTTTAATTTAAAAAGACTATAACACTCTTAAATTTTAATTAAGCTAAAATTAATAAATAAGAAATAGATAAAAAATTAAAAACATATCTTCGTTATATTTGAAAAAAAAGATTCAATAAATGATAATTTAGGAATGACAGTGGATTGTATTAATTCGCTTTACGATCATCTTAAACAGTATAAAGTGGACCGAATCGATGTGCAGGTAGGATGAAGTGGGATTGAATTTTTCATCCTTATATTGATCTATTTATTATGTTACTTTTTTCATTTTTAAATTTTTTTCTTATTTACTTTAAATTTTTATTACTTTTAATTAAAGAGTCATTACGGCATGCACTTCTGGTCTATTACTCTCCATGGGATTGAGGATCATAATAATACTTCTTTGTTCACGTGGGTTTGTACCAAGTTTATTGAAACACTATCAATACATATCTAATATAATGATGGTAAAAAATGTGTGATTTTCAGTGAACTCGATAAGGACCCGCATAGATAGATAAGTATCTTTATGACCCATAATTCTGCAGAGTATGATAGACCAGAAGTGCCGGTCTTGATCCATCTGCAACAACTATTTAATTAAAAGTAGTAAAAAAATATAAAATAAATGAGGAAAAACTTATTAAATGAAAACAATAATGATCAACAAATCGATAGACCAACTGAAAATTTGATCTGCATCGCATGACTAACACATCGATTCAGTCCACACCGTATGCTTTAGGCAGATTGTGAAGTAGATTAATCCAACACACATCCCTAAATTCTCATTAGTTGATTGTTTTAAAATATAACCAAATTATGTTTTTTAATTATCTATCTATTTCTTAACTTAGGATTTCTAGTATAATTAAAATGTAAGGGTATTATAGTCTCTGTAAGTTAAACAGGTCAAATTGCGCCAAAGATGTGAGATTTAATGTTAGAATTGTCAAATTTCAAAGGTTAAGATTAGACTGTACACGGGTAATTTGCACAAATGGACCATATGGTTTTGTGCTAGTGCGGAAATGTACATATGGCTTGCAGAAGTATATATTTTCTCCATTAATTGTCAACTGAAAAAAAAAAAAAAAAAGGAAATGACAATCCGCCCTATGTTTGACCTTTTGATTGAAATGAAATTGTCCTTTAATATATTTTATAACTCAAAGTTTCCCTTTTGTTGATTAGTTTCTTTAATTTTATTTATTACGTGATTATCAGCTACACGTAAAGTTTAGAATCAAACAAATTGTGCAGTCCGTACTGTATATATATATACACACACACACACATATACACATATATATACACACTTAGTGAACTAATCATCATTTAATTGAAGATACAACTTACAAGAAGTCTCATGTATAATCAAGGTTTTAAAAAGCGTGTGTTGAAGTCGCAGTCGAGCATTGAACTTCTAAGTGTGTCAATACGTGATAAGTGTTGCCTAAGTGTTGTTTAGACGAATTTTTTTGAATACTGCATATATATTTGCAATGTTTAAATATACTATACAATATTTGAAATCGACCTATAAAAATGATCATGTTTCTCCTAAATTGATCGTCTAATTCTCGTTGGCACGGTAACCCATTTCAAGTGTGGAGTGAGAATAATTAATATATAATATAAGATAAATAAATTAACCTCCAAATTATGATAAATCTTGTAACTATTGAAGATAATAATATGTCAAATTGGCATTGACACAGGATAGTCTGTGGTTGCTATTGCTGTTCTTCACTTGTTTAATTAGTGGCCACTAATTTATTAAATCAAAATACCAATTACTAATTGGTGTAATTATTTCAAATTTGAGTGGTGATTAGTGGATTAAACCACTTTGATAACAATTAGTCTGATAAGTCATTCCAAACTTAAGTGCTAACTACTAGTATAAGAAAATCAAGTCTAATTAGCCCATGAATCTAAAATTGAGGTCACGTATAAGCGCGCCTACAACCTCAACATGCAATAATCAAACAACAACGGATTTCACTCAAACAATAAATAATAGATATTATTTCCTATTCAAAAGGCAATTTGGAGGAACCCTACCATTGAAAAAGTGTTTAAATACTGAATCCTAATTAATAGGCTACGACTCATAACAGACTGGACTTTTTTTATGCTAAAAGCTACACAAAATGAAAGACTTTTGCATAATTAAAAAAGGTGTGTTTTAGACAAGGAGACTGGGCGTGGTAATTAAAGGCGCATTCTTATCGGATCATTTGACCAAGGTTTGAGTCATCATCCCTACCCTTGTGATCCCCAAATCGTACTTACGAAAAAAAAAAAAAGGAAAAGAAAAGAAAAAGGTGTGTTTTAACTAGCTAGAAGACAACTTTAAATGGGAGGGGGGAAAAGGAAAGGAAAAAAAGAAAGAAAGAAAAATGTGCGGCTACTAATTCATCCATCTTGTTGAGCTACCCTAAAAACGTGTATTTTGAGGTGACTTTGGAGTCTATATACAAATGTTGTACCCCTTTTTTGACGACACGTGATCGAACTTCTTCAAGTATGCTAACACAATTTCCAATTCATTTGGAGCTTGGGCTCATCTCATTAGCCAAGAAAATAGTTTTCTTGACTAGCAAATTAACGTCTTTACTTGGCTGTCACAAGATGTAATAAGAACCCTGTCAAATTTGTAATTCTCGTTATATTGTAATAAGCTAGCTCGCCCTCCGTAGCTTAGCTAGGCTGTCACAAGATGTTATAGACAACGGAATTTTTGAAACCAATGCTGAGAAATTTAACCAAATCTTAAGTGCCCATATCATTTGGATTACTTCTAACTTGGAATTTACAAAATTTCAACATCAAGAAGATTGAAATTTCAACTCGGATAACTTCATGAAGAAGATATCGTTTTGTTTTTATTAGTAGTATACATTGCATTGCATTAATTTGTCTTAATTTCTTAATTTCTCATAGAAAATGGGAAGCAAGAAGCTTCTCTTCTAGGTAACGTTCAATTGGGGTGTTTCACTATTGAACGCTGCACTGTATTTCCTTCAAACTTATTCCGGTCAAGAAGCAAAATTTAGTTGTTTCAAGTTTCAAACATCCTACCTCATGTGACTTGTATTGATGCACGCTACGTGTATTTTAACTCTATATTGCATGCATCTATACAAGCCGTATAGAACGGGAAGCTTTGTAACAAAATTGTAACATACAATTCCTTCCACATGCTTATATGTATTTTATCTATCACATATCAGCGGGTGCACACACACATATATATTGTAAAAGTAAAAAGGAAAAAAAATACTCTTTTTATTTGTGTACATAATCTATATATATATATACACATATTTATAATACTAACTAAGTGATATGTTATTTCTTCTTTGCCTAAAACTGGCACCGTAAGGAAATTGGAAATATGATGTTATGATAATGTCAAGTTGATGACGCTAATGACTCATTTATTATTCTATTTTTATTTTCGTTTATTTTTCTTTTTTTTCCCTCTTTCTTTGTTCACCATAATAATAATAATTTATATATTTATAATACTAACTAAGTAGTGTGTTATTTTTTCCCACTTAAAACTAGCACCCTAAGGGAATTGGAAATATGATGTCATGATGATATCGCTAATGTCTAATTTATTATTCTATTTTTATTTTCGTTTATTTTTCTTTTTTTCCTCTCTTTTTATTCACCTTAATAATAATAATTTATATATTTATAATACTAACTAAGTGGTGAGTTATTTTTTCCCGCCTAAAACTGACACTCTAAGGGAATTGGAAATCTGATGTCATGATGATGTCAAGTTGATATTACTAATGTCTCATCTATTTTTCTTTTTTTATTTTCGTTTATTTTCCTTTTTTTCCCTTTGTTTGTTCACCCTAATAATAATAATCTATATATTTATAATACTAACTAAGTGGTGAGTTATTTTTTTCCACCTAAAATTGACACTATAAGAGAATTGGAAATCTAATGTCATGATTATGTCAAGTTGATGTCACTAATGTCTCATTTATTTTTCTATTTTTATTTTCGTTTATTTTTCTTTTTTCTTTCTTTTTTTGTTCACCATAATAATAATAATCTATATATTTATAATACTAACTAAGTGATGTGTTATTTTTTCCTGTGTAAAATTGACACTCTAAGGGAATTGAAAATCTGATATCATGATAATGTTAAGATAATGTCGCTAATATCTCACTTATTTTTCTATTTTTATTTTTGTTTATTTTTTTCCCTCTTTTTTTTTGTTCAACCTAATAATAATAATAATAATAATAATAATAATAATAACTAAGTGGAGGATTATTTTTTCACCTAAAACTGACACCCTAAGGGAATTGAAAATCTGATGTCATGATGGTATCAAATTGATGTTGCTAATGTCTCATTTATTTTTCTTTTTTTATTTTTGTTTATTGTTCTTTTTTTCCTCTTTTTTATAATACTAAGTGGTGGATTATTTTTTCCCGTCTAAAACTGGCACCCTAAAAGAATTGAAAATCTGATATCATGATGATGTCAAGTTGACGTCGCTAATGTCTCACTTATTTTTCTATTTTTATTTTCGTTTATTTTTCTTTTTTTCCTCTTTTTTTGTTCAACCTAATAATATATATATATATTTATAATACTGACTAAATGGTGTGTTATTTTTTCCTGCCTAAAAATGGCACCCTGAGGGAATTGAAAATCTGATGTCATGATGATATCAAGTTGATATCATTAATGTATTATTTAGTTTTCTATTTTTATTTTCGTTTATTATTCTTTTTTCTCTTTTTTTGTTCACCATAATAATAATAATCGGATAATATTAAGTGATGCATTAATTTTTAAATTTTGCATAGTAATTTTTAATAATCTATTTATCTGCTCACCTTGATCTTTTTTTCTAATTTTCAAAATTTTGTTTGTTACGTCTTTTAATTTTGCATAGTAATTTTTAGTCATCTTCCAGTTGTTGAGACGGAATTTTTGGCATTTGGAGATGGTTTCGGTTTCGTTTAACCAAGTAAGTGTATCGATCAAATTTTTAATTGTTTCTTTCCTTGCATTTAACCAGGTAAGTGCCGCAATCCAATTCGTAATTATCTATTTCCTTTTATATTTGAATAGTCAAAGCAAACTTCAGGCAGCATAATCAAATAAGTATAGAAGCAGCTCTATATATAGATTGCACATGTATTAGCAAGCAATCAATCAATTGACCTAAAATATCAATTTTGAAAGTAGTTGCATATATTTTTCTTTTATTTTTTATCGTTTAATTAATTGTTTACTTTAGTTTATTGTAGATATGTATATGTATTTTTTTGTACAACGCACATGTAGATTAGTTAGTTTTCAAAATACTTATCAACCAAGGAACAATATTTTTATTCATGAAAACAGGTGTCTTAACAACACGTTTGCATATAAATGCATCATTATCATGTATAAACAAGCATAATTGTCTCTCTTATTCGCGTGCATAATATTTATTAATTATCATCACCCGTGTTCGTACTTTTCCAAATACGTAGTATTCAAGAAACAAGACACGACAACATGGGAACGTGAAAATTTCCAAATCAACGGACCACACCATTGTACATAATTTTCCTAGGAGATGAATAGCCGTTACACTGGGAAAAATGGAAAAAAGCGTGGCAAGAACTCACCACGTGTAACGCTAGGAATCAACAAAAATGTCGTATTTAGATATTTTTGATTTTCGATCGCAAAATGTAAAATGCTGCCACCACAAATCTCATACTCCTTCCCCTCCCCGCCATCTTCTTTTCCCGTGTTTGGAAACTTCCAGTGCGATTAGTATAACAATTTTCAATAGAATTAAATAAGATTTTATATAGAGTCAATTGTTAATTATAAGCCGTTTATAAGTCAAAAGATCACATATCCTTTCGTAAACCACCTTCACGATTTGAGCTTGTACTCATGACTGATTTCATTGAGAATGTGTAAGTTTTGTTGATTCAAAAATAACATATGGAAAAAGAAGGGATTCAGAAAAATTATACCACCTCTGTCTCAAAAAGATAGTTTCCACTATTTCATTTTCTTCTGTCCTAAAATAATAGTCCATATTGAGGATGTATTTAATGTTTTATTTCCATATTATTATTTAACTACCTATTTATTGAAATTATTTCAAACAATTAATGAGACCTAAGAGTATATGTAGAAAAATAAAGTAAAATTATATGTTCCAACAACATTACCTACTAATTCTTAATTCGTGTGAAAATACCTACCGTTCTATTTTCATGGGACGGAGGGTGTAATTATTACGTAATCATAGCACCCATTTAGATGACATTAAATAATAAATGTGAGTAAAAGGATTTGCTTTTAGTTCTAGTTATTTTTTGTAACTAGAAAAGCCAAATATTGCTCAAAAATATTTATTCACAATTCAATTTGAAATAAATACTACCACTTCCATCCCGCAAAAATATTCAAATTTCTATTTTCACAAAATCTAAGAAATATACATTTAGGGCGTGTTTGATCAGATGATAGGAAAAAATTGAAATTGATTTTTTATGGAAAATATTTTTTATCTCCCCCATGGAAATTCATATTCCTTGATTTCAAGGAAAATGTCGACTTTTTTAATTAAGATGAAATATAAAACTGCGTTTGATTAGATCAAGAAAATTTAGGTGAAAAATAGTATTTTCCATGGTAAATAATTTGCAATCAAATGACCATTAATAGTATTGAAAAAGCAAATATAAGATTATTTTCTAACTATACTATTTCATTTATTAATTATTTCACTTTAATAATTCTATTTTACTTATAACCATACATATTAAATTTGGACATATAAAAAAATTAATAGTATTTCAATTACATATTTATAAAGTAATATTTTATGATAGATGAAAAAAGAAAATAGACTGTGAGACGAGGTAATATTCTTGAAAACTTAAGATACTGTGATATGCGGTCCTTCTAAGGAGAGTATCTCTCCCTTAAAGAGAGAAAAACTCTTATGTGACTACATATGATTGGCTACGGGGGGATTGGAGAGCAGCTACGTAGAAATTTTCCTCCCTTAAAAGAAAGTAATACTCTCCTCATAAAATTCAACGTGAGATGTCGCCTTTCCATCTTGGTTTGACGCGCATCCCATTTACAATTATCAATTATCAGGTCTATAAATACCTCTTCCACTCCTCCACATATACATTTCTCCTTCACCGCAACTTCAACAATTCCTCTCTCAAATAATCTCAGAAATCCTTCGCGATGATGCCAAGAAAAGGGACGAGGAATCTCTGTTTTTCACCCAAAGGTTCTTTTTCTTCTTCTTCTTCAAATGCAACATCCCGTTTTGCTTCACCTTCCCGATTTGGGCTGTCCCCACCTCGCTTGAGTTTTACCGAGTCAGTGCTGGACACCACATTAGAAATCGCCGAGCCAATTATCATGAAATGGAACCCGGAATCGACTAATTACACCAAAGTTACTTCTCTGTTTTACGAAAATCGCAGGGAGGCATGGGAGTTCATCAAGTGCGTGAATAATCTCCAGAAGGCTATGCACTTTTCGGTTACCGAGAGTTCGTGTTCGGAGAAGTTAGCCCGTTGCCAAATGCTAATGCAAATTGCCATGAAGAGGCTGCAGAAGGAGTTCTATCAGATTTTGTCTATGAATCGAGCACATTTGGATCCTGAATCTGTTTCCGCTCGTTCGTCTCGTGCCTCTACAAGCACTTCTGATTTTGATGAAGAGGAGGACAAGGACAAGATCGTGAACGATTCCATTTGCGAAGTAGAAGATGCATCCAGTATTGCTATGGCTGATCTCAAATTGATAGCCGAGTGCATGATTTCTTCTGGTTATGCGAAAGAGTGTGTAAAAATATACAAAATTATCAGGAAATCCATTGTCGATGAAAGTATTTATCGGCTTGGGGTTGAGAAATTCAGCTCCTCGCAGATTCATAAGATGAATTGGGATGTTCTGGAGTTGAGAATTAAGGATTGGCTTAATGGTGTTAAAATTGCAGTTAAAACGCTGTTCAACGGAGAAAGAATCCTCTGCGATCACGTTTTTTCCACTTCGGATTCCATCAGAGAATCCTGTTTCACGGAGGTCTCGAAAGAAGGAGCCATGATTTTGTTTGGATTTCCAGAAAATGTGACCAAAAACAGCAAGAAATCGCCAGATAAACTGTTCAGAGTACTGGATATGTACATCGGAATCTCTGATAACAGGCCGGAGATCGAATCCATCTTCTCATTCGATTCCACGGCCGGTGTCAAGTGTCAGGCAGTTTCGTCGCTTGTCAGGCTCGCCGAGTATGTCCGGACGGCGTTAAACGAATTCAAGTCCTCAGTCCAGAAAGATTCTTCCAAAACTCCGGTTCCTGGCGGCGGGGTTCACCCTCTGACAGTTGATGTGATGAATCACTTGTCAATTCTCGCCGACTACAGCAATGTTCTCTCTAATATACTGGAAGAATCAAAGGAGCCGCGGAAGAATTCATTGCCGGAGAAATCTCTATTCGGCTTCTCGGACAGCGACGAGTTCCCGGCGCCGGCTATTTCTCTGAAATTCGCCTGGTTAATACTAGTTCTCCTTTGCAAACTCGACGCCAAAGCAGAGTTATACAAAGACACTTCTTTCTCTTACTTGTTTTTAATCAATAATCTCCAATACGTGGTCGCTCGGGGAAGAACCTGCAATCTCCAATACGTCCTCGGAGATGAATGGCTATCAAAACTGGAATCAAAGGTCAGACTATTCTCGTCAAACTACGAACGGCTAGGATGGAGCCACGTCATCGACTCTCTGAAGAAAATTCCCAAGATCGGGGCCTCTCCGGAACAAGTTAAGGAAGTTTTCCGGAATTTTAACCAACTGTTGGATCAAGCATGCCGTAAGTATTATTCATGTATGGTAACAAATAGCAAAGTTGGGGAAGATATCAGGTCATCAATAGCAAGCAAGATCGTGCCAAAGTATCAGAAGCTTTATAATACGCATATAACTACATTGAAGAGAAACAGGAATCTCGCTTGCGTCGTAAGGTTTACTCCTCAAGATGTGGAAAATCGCCTCAAGGATTTGTTTTTCATAACGGTCGAAACAAACACTTGTTCATCATATGCTTCCTCGTCTTCACAATCTTCTCATTCAGATAGCTAGTGTGATGTGAGTTTCTACTCGACGCGAAGTGCTAGTAATACTGGCAGGCTTTCATCGTGTTGAATATCCACCTCAGGAGGACAAATTCAAATCGAATTTTGCTGCTAAGTTGAATGGTCAAGACAAGTTCCAGTACAATCCCCAAACTTGTATCCATTCTCGACGCCATTGAAAAGGAGTAGAAACTAGCTAGAAGATACAATCAAAATGGTGGATCTTGGTATGGCGGCAGAATCCACATGCAATTGGAATGAAAATTAGCTGGATCATGCAAGGATAAAATTGCTAGAATCATCTTCCACTGCCAGTGCTAGCCGGAAATTGCAAGAATTGAATTTTGACCAAGTTTGAATCCAAGAAAACCGCCATGCATGCAAACCGCCACCAAGTTCCTATAAATATGACGGATCCAGATCTGCTTTCCCCAAATCCCGTCTCGCTTGCTGTCCGTCCAATAAAATCCTTACACGTGTTTAATTAATTAATTAATTAATATTTGATTAACTAAGAAAATGCTGACTTATAAATTAAATAAATACGTGTAAGGATTTTATTGGACCGACAGCAAGCGAGACAGGGTTTGGGGACAGCAGATCCGGACCCAAATATGACTTAGTTCTTACAATTTGTCGTGTGGAATTATTAGTGCCTCTATGAGAAGACAATCCGTAGAGAGTTGTAATAATTTCCAAGTGCCTCTATTTGAGAGAAATGGAGAGAAAAAGTGAGGAAACTCTTCACTTGTGTAGAAAGAAAAATAGAGAGATTTAGTCGTCTAGTTAGGCAAGAAAATATTTAGTTTCTTGATGTCGTTGTGTCATTTGTAAAGCCTCTTTTTGTTAGAAAGGAGAAGAGTCGTGTAACCCATTTGCCATTTGTGGATATCAATATAGTATTGATTCTTGACTTTGTCTATATCTTATTTTGTCATACAAAGAGGGAAAAACAACCTGCTGCGTCAACGTGTTTTTCCCAACAACGGACAACTGGAATTTTACGGACGTTGAAACCATGGCAACTGCTGAGCATTTCATGGCAACAGATGTTGCATGGGATCCTACAGGAAGGTAATGGCTTTTGACACAGCAAGAAAATGATTTGTTCACCGTATTGCAGAGTGACTACCATATTGTAGTAACTTACCTTGATCAATTATTATCTTGCCTGGTCGTATAATTTTCAATATTTATTTATTTACTTATTCGAGAAATGATCTTGTGAAAGGTGTGGTTGAGAATGCTGAAACAAAGTGATTTTTGTAAAATCATTTCCATACACACCATATGTTTTTTTTTTTTGTGACTTGATGTTTCTTCTTTTGCCAGGTATGTTGTTACCTCCGTTACCTCTGTTCATGAGATGGAGAATGGTGGTTCAATGTTTGGTCTTTCAGTGGCAAGCTCCTATACAGAATACTGAAGGATCACTGAAATTTATTTATTTTTATTATAAATAGGGAGGAGTTAGGGGAAGTGGAGAGGATGTGACTCGAATTGGGCTTGCCCTTACTACTAAACCATCACCCAAATTCGTTTCATTTTATAGTTATCTATTTGTGTCACTTTGTGCGAAATATTGGCTCTTGTCAAATTTTTTTTAATTTTATCATTTCTATCGAGCTACATTAGTCAAAGGAGAACAAAATTTAAGCTAGGGACTAGGGAGAACAAGCCCCTAAGCTTCAGTTGTATGCCAAACAAAATTTGTGGAAGTTTTGTTTACTTGTGGTCAACATATGCTTGACACCTTGTTTTATATAACTTTTCCAAGAAATCAATATTTGTTAGGGAAATGTTTTCCTGGTGTTTACTCTATAGACTATATGGAGATTTGGGATAGTTTCAATTAATAGTAATAAATAAATATTTTAAGGTTGTATTTCGACATTGTGGGGGTGTATTGAGAGATTTTATTTCATCATATGATTGTAGAAATTTTCATATAGTGAATTTAGTGAACTAATGTGGTTTTTTCTTCAATTTGGGAATTTTCTAAGTAAATCATTGTGTTACTTTCTTCGTCTTTCTATTTCTTTTGCATATTATATAACAAGTCTCTAAATAAGGGTCTTGCGGGACTATTTAGAGATTGGTCTCCAGTTCTCCAATGGTGGTATTTGAGGTAGTCGGGTTTCCAACTAGTAGCATCATAGCTATCCAATTCTCCAATACCGAAAAGATTGACAATTACCCGCCAAGTCAGTCCGCTTGGTTCACTATTCGTACTCCAGTTTTCTAGCACCTTATATGTGCCACCCATACAACGATGTGGGTATACATACATGCAAGCACATCACTCATGGAACCCAATAAAACCAGTGAAGTCGGTCCGGATTTTAAGAATTTAAAACTAGAACTTTTATGTGCCCTACTTCCTTTCAATACCCTTCAGACCATCAAATTAGCAAGTTGCTTTCACTGACCAGTCTTACTCATTTCTTTGAGGCAGCTTTCTTCTGACTGCTGAATCTAACCAAACCAAATCAAGAAAATCACAGTTATTTTCCACATGATATGATGTTCACCAACCCTAATTAACCATCTATTTTTGGTTTGGTTTGCATGGTTATAAAATTTCAATTTATAAATGCATATTGAAGATACATAACCTGATTTAGATTGATCCAAAATTTAGTTAGGCTTTCAACAAAAAGAAAATTTCATAAATGAAACAAGGGGCGACTGTAGAACACATAATGTACGCGCCATTTCAATTATCCCTATTAGTCCTCTCACAAAAGTAATTAAACATTAGACATTGCAGTATAAAATGGACTAGACATCTCTTTTCTGAGCAACCGCGATTAGAATTCTCGTTCATCTAAAGACCTCCTCCATCGTGTACTCACCATTTCACTCGTCCCCTCATTTTACAGATAGTATCTCATGTTTCATTTTTGAGTAATTTAAGACCAACAATTTCATGCGTCCTTCGCTCCCTCGTCACATAAATCAAAGCCTAAGTGTTATTACTTCTTGAGAGCAATTTTAATTAAGAAGTTGCAACGACCATTGGTCTCATCTTCAAGCAGCCCAAAAATAGACAAGACTGATTAAGATTTGTATTTATTTCGGGCCATCTCAATTATAAATACGTATATTTCTTGCGGATTTCTGAAGATCGACTCAAACATCGCTATTAGAGAAATTAGAGACTCAGGATCGTCTTTTGACGCAATTTATTTATTAGAC